>AWVW02031387.1:0-14907 GCA_000500225.2 Phytophthora pinifolia
ACAAGGCTACGCGGCAGACTCATGCGCCGACCAAGGCGGACTGGGTACTTGCCAAGCGGATCGCTCGTTACCTGAAGGGCACGAAGGGCGCTGTGTTGCACCTGGGTGGCGTGACGAATGGATCGGGAGACGTGTTGCAGCTGGACAGCTACAGTGATGCTGACTATGCCGGCGACAAGAGCGACCGCAAGTCAGTCAGCGGTGTGATGGTGCGAGTGAACGGCGTCATGGTCGGCTGGTTCTGCAAGAAGCAGACTACGGTGGCTCTGTCCACCACGGAGGCGGAGTTCGTCGCGGCTGCTCACGCCGCTCAAGAAATCATGGGGATTCGCGAGCTTTTCCGTGAGCTTGGTTTCCCTGTCGCGGGGCCTATGGTGATGCACATGGATAACCAAGCGGCTATCAAGCAAGTGCAAAACGAGACAAGCTCCGGCAAGGCGAAGCACATCGATGTGAAGCACAAGTTCACGAAGGACCTGGCGGCCAAGGGCATCATCGCGCCGACCTACGTCCCGACGGGTGACATGGCGGCCGACCTACTGACCAACTCGTTCGCTGCACCAAAGCTGCGCGAGCTGTGCGGGCTGGACCTACGTGCAACTAGCACTCAGCGCAGTGGCGCTGCGGGTGATGACACGCCACCGTGATGGAAGGAGTGTCGAATTCAGGATCCCGCCGCCGTACACACCAGCACGACGTGCAAGCTGGGCACACTCGACAGCTGGGAGCGCAGATAAGGTAAGCAGGCTAGGCAAGCTGGGTATGCCGAGCATGTGGCTCAGAGCGTGAAGACCTGCAAGCAGGAGGTAAGAACGAACAAGTTAGCGCAGATAACACTCAATCACTTCTCAACTTCCCACCTCGAACTCACCCCGTGCCTCATCTTTCGTCAGTACCCTCGCTGAGTACCACGATACTTTGCTGCAGAACCTGGAGACTGCACGAGAGCTAGCCGCCGTGCTGCAGAAAGAGCAAGGCCGCCAAGCAATCTACTTCAACCGACGTAATGTGCGCCATCGAGGAGGGTTTCGTCCTGATCAGCTTGTCTGGATATATCGACCCGCCCGAGGGCCAGGCATAACGAAGTTCGTCCATCGATGGCGTGGCCCCGGGCAGGTGATGGGGCCAACGGGCTACGACAACTTCCGCGTGAAAATGCTCGAGTCGGGCCAGGACCTGGTGATTCATTGTTCGTTCCTGTTGCCCTTATACTACCCCCTGAACCTGCTCAATGAGATGGCCAAGGACATAGCGAGCGACCTGCGCGAGGGAGCCGTCGCCACTGCTGACATCGAAGAAGAGACCCCTGACGACGAAGTTGAGACTGGCGCGGTCGAGACGGAAGCTGGGAGACGCGAGGAGAGCGGCTCCAGCACCATAGAGCCGGAACCAGATGCGAATGAGTGGGCTGAACGTGACGAGCGTGCTGTAGGCAGGAGCGCGCCCTAGAGGGGCGAGTTCACCAATGACGGAGTGACCACACACGGCGCAGGCGCTGCGAACTTTGACGCTGCTGAGCCCTCGACGCCGACGCCGCAGGAAACAGCGCTGCCGCCAGCACAACAGACACCTGACCACGACGACAGAACCGTTAGCAGCACCAAGAAGAGGCAAGCAGCGGCAACCAGATATATCGTGAGCGAGAGCGGCACGTCAGCGAGAACGCAAGCGAGGCCCCGGAAGAGATCACGGCCAACGCGAGGTGGTGTTGATAGCGGCGAGAGTGACAGTGGGGCCACCGAGCGCGCGCGAGGAGCAGGCAGCAACCACCCGATGATGCTAAGATTGGAGACGAGCAGGGAGGCGACAGCCCGCCGCTAGCAACCGCGCGGGGTGAACTTCTTTCCTCTGCGCTGGACACGAGCGCAGCAAACCTGGGCAACAGCCAACGGGAAACGGACAGCAACGAGGTGAGCGGTGGAGGAGCAAGAGTAATGAGTGCACACAGAGAACAAGTGCAGCGCGTACCTGGTGAAGAAGACGAGGTCCGAGTCTACGTATTCGCTGGACGAGGCCGACGTGGAGTTGACAGCTTGGTATTGCCACACCCGCGGTTGGAAAGCCTTCAGCTCGGCGAGAAGGTGACTGAGGTACGGCGCCGACGCTACTGGACGCGTACAGGACGATACGTGCTGGAATTCGAGGTGAGACGCTTGGCCAGCGGAGCCGAGCCATCGATACCGGAAACGATGTGGGTGAACCAAAAAGATTATGAGCAGTTGTGGCTGGAGGGACGCCTCTGCACGACTGCCGACGACAGTGAGATCGAGGACGGATCAGACACCGCAGCTCCACCGGACGAATCGAGGACGATTCGTGCTCGGGAAGAGAGTAACGAGTTGGGTTGAATTGCGACCTGACACGCCGGAGTCAGCTCGGCACGGGCAGCACAGGACAGGGAACAGCTGCAGAAGGACGACCACGACGGCAGGAAGCGGAGCGGCAGCAGGAAGGACAGCGGACGGACCAAGAGACGCCACAGCGAGGGACGAAATGAGAAGGAACCAGAAGATGGGACCGACAGCCATGGACGACGCAGGCTGGTGGTAGGCTGCCGACCTACGGGCCAACCGTGGGCTGGTGCTACCACCTGGCCGCAGAAGATCGCGAGCACCAAGAGCCGCAGAGCAGCCCAGTAGGAAGGAACTTCAACGATGGACAGCAGTCAGCTACCGCCTGGTAGGTGTGAGCCCACCACGACCGTGAGCGCGAGACCGTAGGAGACGATCAGTTCGTATTTCGCCAAGAACGAAGAAGGGCTAAACAGAGAAACAAGGAAGCCGCGGAAGCCCGCGTTTGTGTGAGAGTGCTGCCGCCGCCGAGCGCAGTAACAGCAGAGTCGACTGCCTAGCAGCGCCCCAGCCAAGGCCCGAAGTGTGGGCAAAAGAGGAAACGGGTATCGAAGCCCAGCTTAACTGGTATCGAAGCCCAGTGGTTGTTGAGCGGTAGTCGAGCCCGTCTCAGGTTGTTCGGCAGTCTGAAGAGGGTAGTCTAGCCACCCGGGTATCGTAGCCCCGTCGACGGAACAGCCTGTGCAACCGAGTAGATAGAGAGAGAAAGCGAGGAGACCTTCGGGCTGGACGCAGCACCTGCACGACCACGAGGAGAGTGTGCGCCAACTGATGTGTATATTCGGTGTTAGCTTGTGTGTTAGCAGCGACGGCGAACATTGCCATCGGGCACCTGTTCTGTAGCTCGGAACAGACCTGGCACGGCACGGGGTGTGAGGCCAAACTTGGCAGGATCGTTACTAGGGATTGAGATCTCATTCGAAGTTAGAAGGCAAACTCCGTGATGCAGTTAGTAGAAGGCTGTTTTTCGTTATCATGCATGCCTCGAGCGGTCAAACATAGTACCAAATAAATAGTCAAGTCCTCTTATCTGCGGTTCATGTGGAGCGCATGTGGCAACACTGTTTGAGAACTTGACTCGTTGGAGCTCCTCTCACCTATCTGCGCTTCTTCTTGTTTGCGTAGTGCGCCACAAAATCTGGAAACTTGTCGATCTCGTCGTTTCTCAACTCGATGCCGATCTCGCTCAACGTTGCCCAGTACGTTTCGAGCGTTTCGTTGATTTGAGCCATATCGGCTTCTTTTTCGACAAGAGCTTGCTCCAGCTTCTCGATCTCGCTTTCGAGCGCTGCGATCGACTCGGCGAATGTACCCGGCTCGCTGAGCTCAGTGGCGTTCAGGTCGTCCAAGGCTGTGTTCTTCCGTCGCAGTTTCTGGCTTGCGTTCATCACATCCAGCTGCTTGCTGTGGAGCTTGTGCATTGTTTCGCGCACCAGAATACGGAGCTTGAACTCGCACTTTGGGTTTTGGCAGCGATCTGTGTGGGCCTCGACGTCGTGCCAGATACGACACGTCTTGTCCTGGCATGGCGCAGTGCTCTTGCACATGCACCCTCGAATCTTGGCACAAGTCCGCGTGCACACTTTACCCGGTGGCGGATGACACAACAACGCGTCTACGAGCTGAATCGACTTGCGCAAGCGTTCCTTGAAGAACTCAGTCTGCTCCGGCGTCCGTCTCTCCTTGTAACACAACTCGCCAATCGCTTCTTCGAACGTGAGCAAGCCTTGTGCATCCTCCACTGGCGCAGCATTAACTGTCGGCGCGATCTTCTTCTGTGTCGCGGGGCGTTTCTTGGGTCTCTTTCGATCCTCCTGGTCCTCGTCCGTCTCCACGTCCGCCCCCGCTTCCGCGCTCTCTTCAGCAGAATTGGTCTCAGGTCGTCGTCGAGTCGCCAACTTCTTCTTGGGCTCCGGAACCGCCAGCGCTTGCAGCGGTTTCTTGGTCGAAAGCTTCTTCTTGCTAGTTCTGCTTCGAGGCCGTTTCTCAAGCAGCGAGCCCGCCACCTCCCGACCCCCCAGCTGTGCACCGTCTGCAGGCGGAGCGCCCACTTCAACTCTCTCCTCCTTGATAAAAGGCTCGTCGTCAGTCTTTGCCGCTGACGTTGCAACAGTATCCTTAATGGACTTATCAGCCCTCTTCACGGGCTTGGCGTGTCCTCCTGGTCCTCTATCCTTTCTGGGTATCTTCCTCTGCTGCTCCTTCTCAACCCGGAACCACACTTCTTCCGTTGCCACAGTACTGAGCACGCTCTTGGAGGCGCCGCTAAAGCAGGCCAATATAATGCCCTCCATCTGCTCCACGAAGCCCGGGGACGTGGCCATATTAGCGGCGATGTAGCCCACCAGAGCCCTGCAGATGCCGTAGGACCGGTCCAGGGTGTGCTCCGCCTGCGACGGCAGCACCTGCGCCTGCTCCTTGGCCCACTCGCCACATACAGCGTCCACGGCCTGCGTCACGCGCTTGCGCAGCTGCTTCTTGAGCTTCTCCACGTCCTTGGGGCTCTCCACCTGTGCCATGCCCACCAACAAGTGAGAAAACTAAATTCAACTTAGTGTACTCGTACACCAATTATCACGACGTCTGGTAGTTCTCAGAATCTGGCAAAGCTCTGACGTCATGCGGCGTGCCACGGTCGGCCCGGGCGCGAAAGGTTCGTCTTTGTGGCTGCATCCCCCTTCTCTCGAGGCGTCTAACCAGCGCTTTGTGTGTCCAGACGGCCCCTTGTTCCCGAGCGCAAAAGCGGCTTCGAGAGCGCGCAACGGCGGCCTTTTCTCGTCTTCCTCTTCTTCTGAGGGGGAAGCGGAAGCCTCCGACGCCGAAAATGATGGTACGCAGCGAGTAGGAGCAGTTCCACCTCTTCTGGGGGCAATGACGCACAGTCGCTCGGCCAAGACGCACTCGAACTCGCTCTCGGCAGGCGACGGGAGACGTCGCACCATGTTCTCAACGTCCTCGACGTCTCTGGGAGGTTCTGCCGGGGCGAGGGACAGTGGAGGACACTTGGGGGAAAGGAAGGGGCTATTCGAGAACGACGATGACGGTGGAGACTCGCTCGAGACGTTCCAGGAGCGCGTCAAACTGCGTCATAGCCGCAAACAGTCCGAGCTCAAGGCGCTCAAGGCGCAGCTTGAGACCTCGCAGCTACGCAATGAAGAACTGGAGGCCAAGTTAGTTGAGGTGAATAAGGAGAAGGACGAGTACGCCATCCGTACCAAGGAATGCCAGCGCATCATTGAGAAGCGCAACAAGCAGCTCATGAAGGCGAGCGAGCGCATGGCGAGGCACTCGGAGCAGTTCGAGCTGCAGACGGCGGAGTTACAGACGAGGCTGGCAGCCATGACGACGCAGTGCGACCAGCTGCGAGCGGATGCTGCGACCACAGAGGAGATCAACCGACGAGAGCGGGAGCTGAAGCAGCACGAGCTGCAACGGGAGATCGAGGCGCAGACCAAAAAGCATGAACAACTCCTTCAAGCGGCGGAAGATCGCATCCGCCAGCAGCAGACAGAAAACGCGGCGCTCGCGCGAAAGTTGCGGGATGCTGAGCAGCAGCTGGCGACTGTGGCGCACCAAAAGCCAACCGAGGTGCAAGTGATGGCGAGTGCTGAGTATCAGGGTTTACTGAAGCGATGTGAGGATTCCGAGGCGATCAGTCGAGGCCTGAACTTCCAGTTGGAGAAAGAGCAGCAAGAGAAAAAGTACCTTCGCAAGCAGCTAACGGCGCTGCAAGAGACGGTGGGTGTTCAGGCAGCAGCAGCCACAGCGGCATCCGTCGGATTTTTTCCCGATGCGCTGTTGTCGGAATCGAAGGAGGATGCTGCTGACCCCAGGGACCGTGTCGCCACGGAAACCGCTGAAGCAGAGCTGGCGAGTTTTGACTTCACCGCTTGTAAAGAACCCGTTCCTTCAAGCCCAGTGGCGGCGGTAGCGGCTCCAGCCGGGGCAGGAGTGGGTTCTCCAACCAGTGGCACGTCGAGTCCAAGTCGAAGCCGTAGCCGCTCTCGTGGCTTCTCTGCGTCAAGTTTCACCGATGATACGCCGAAGCCCTCGTTAAGGGAGGGAAAGCGCCGGGCTGCTTCTGCACAGACAATTACAACCCCCTACGAGCCGCCGGGAAAGCCTCCAGAAGACAAGGTTGCTGCGGCTAATGGCAAGTCTATTGGGCCTTCCGTAACTTTCTTTGAGAAGTTATCGTCAAGATTTAAACGCGGGTCTTCTCCACGGAACGGTTTGAGCATCTCGAAGCCTGAAGATGATGGGACGGACGGAACCACCACCTGCGAAACAGGATTTGCGTCACCACTTCCTCCTCGCGGGTTTGCACATAGCAAAGTTTTGAAAGAGCGTCCTCGGATGTACGTGGCAAAATCTCCGTCGCACCACGAAGACGAGTCCAGCGACAGCATTTTTGGCAGTGAGTCATCGTCGAGTGACTCGTCCGACGACGACATGCCTCCACCTCCTCCTCCTCCACCGATCACGGTGCACGAAGCTGCTCCATTGTTTTCCCCTCCGGTCCCCGGAGATGTCCCGCCGCACCGAATCCCTTCCGATGCAAGTGGTGATGCAGACTCGAGTAGCTCAAGTGAGTCTGATGATGATGATGATAGACATGGGTGGCGTGAAGCGTCCGACAAACCGACGCGGTTGCCAGCTCGGTTCGCTACTCCGTTGGAGATGCCGGGGCAGAACTTGAATCCTGGAGTATCACAGCCTCTCAGCGGAATTTCGTCGTCGTCTTCCTCCTCCTCCTCATCTGATGATGATTCCGACGGACCTGTTGCTGAAAACGCCCAGCTGCCTAATGTGGATACTCCGAAAGTCGAAAGCCCGTCAGAGTCATCGTCGTCATCGGAGTCCTCTTCTTCGGACAACGAGGAGGGGGCGATTGGTGAGATCAAAACGAGGGTTCACCGAAAGGTTCGAGAAGCCGGTCTCTCTGGCCAGAATCACCACGTGAAACGGTCGTTGCGTTCTCCTACTTCGTCCAAGATTCGAGAAAAGACGCGCAGTTTGAGTGGAGGTGACAACTCGCATAGCACAAGCAAAAGCCGCATGAATGAGTACATGGAAGCTCGAGCGAAAAAGCGCAACGAGAAATTGAAACGCAAGCAGGAAAAGGAGCACGAAGAGACAAAGAAAAAGGAGGAGTACGAAAAGGAGTGGGAGAAAATGGCACAGGAGGAACGTGAACGAAAGCGTAAACAGCAACAGGCGAGGCGAAATGGAAGGCGCCGACCGGCCAGCATGAAGACTGTTCGTGTTTCACAGATGCGGCAGCAGATGAACAGCAAGCAGCAGCAAAAAGAGCAAAAGGAGCCCCAGGTGTCGCCCGCTCCCCATCCGAATGACCCGCCACGATCTCCTGACGACGACGGGGTGGATGCTGATGGCCAGCCTCGCCGCCACCCGCGGCGGAAAAGCGAGGCCAAGACGTCGGAAAGTGAAGCCGAAGAAGAACGCCCGACTGTCTGTCGTACGCCATCGACTGAGACGCCACCGCTGCCTCCTGAGCCGACAGTGGCTGACAGCGAGCTGTACATTCGCCAGCAAGCTCGGTTGCGCGAGCGCCATGAGATGCAGATGAAGAAGAAGCTCGAGGCTGATGAAGCGGATGCTGTCCGTGGGGACATCCATCGACGAGTGGAGATGTGGGCGTTTGGCAAGGAGCTTTTGCACCTGATCCTTACCTTGGATCAAATTTCCTCGAACGAGGCGCTGAAGAAGTGTCAGCTGATGGTGGTGCAGTCCCCAGACGACGATACCGTTCGCAAGGCCTATCGGTGCGTAAACTTTGCTTGGATTGTCGTGGTAAGTGTTCTCTTCACTGACTTTCTTTTGCTTGTAGCAACATCATTCGGGTTGTACACCCCGACAAACTGCGTGGTGCTACGATTCCTGAACAACTTGAGGCGAAAGAGTTGTTTACTGTGCTGAACCAAGCCTTTGAAAAGTTCAAGGATCAAGCTAGCTGAGTCTGGCTATCGTGAATGTGCCGACACACCAAATGAAAGTAAAAAAAAATGCAGATCAAGGCTGGCGTTTTGCTGCATTTACGCGATGGAACTTTGGAGTTCCGCGTTCGCTTTGGTAATGCTAATGAGGCGGTCAAGCTCACGCACCAGGTAGCTTTGCATGTCGTAAGCGCCACTTGCAAGCAACAGCTTTCGCTCACGCAGCAGTCGACCAAGCTCCGTGTTAGGAAAACTCCCGTTGGAGTGTTCCGACGCTCCTCGGTCGTTCTCACCTCCGTCTTTGTTTGTAGGAACAGGTGCATCTTGGAGATCGTCCGGACGCTGAGAGATTGCGAACGCGTCGGGATTAAACAGCGAAGCTGGGTTGACACGACTGGTTGCTTCAAGCGAGGATACTCCCCACTCGCTTCCATCGTCAGAAGCACGATCAGATAAGGAACTGGAGCGTTGGTGACTTGCCGAGCGAGCGTCACGTGGCAAAGATGCTTGACGGTTCTGTGTGTGCCAGTTTTGTCGACGATGCTGTGGCGAAGCTGGCTCGTGGGAGCGCTGGTATCTCTGCGAGCTCCTTTTACCGCTGTTGCCCCGGAGCTTGAATCCTTTCAAGTCGTCCAGTTGTTTCTTGATTGCTCGAAGCTCGTCTCGATCTCCATCCAGCACGTACTTCTCCTCTCGAGCGATATACTTGACACGAAGCTTCTCCAGTTCATCCACAACCCGCGCCTCGTGCTTCTTCTTCTCTTGCACGAGCAAGTTGGACATTTGCTCAAGCTGCATCTTCATCTTGTCCACTTTTGCTTCAGCGTTCTCGCATTCGCGCTCTTTCGTCAGTTTTTGCTTCTCCAACTCGGAAATGTTGCCTTTCAATGCTGCGATCTCTTCTCTCATTTTCGACTCGGGAAGTTTTCGTTGCTGCTGACGGTACTCCGCGAAGTCGGCATCAACTTGCTTGGATCGCCTCTCGGCGTCGTTCAGCTGGGACTTGAGCAAAGCTATCCGCCGCTCATACGCTTCTGTTTGTTTCTTTGCCAACGACAACGAATGTTTTTGCTCGGTCTTAAGACGCCGTTGAAGCGTCTCGGTCTCATCGCGTGTTGCCTCCTGCTCTCGCTGTAGAGAGGCTTCAGCTATTGCAAGTCGGCGCTCCCGAGTCTCCAAGCCGGCTAAGGATTCCCGAAGCTTTTGCTCTAGTTGCTGATATTCCTTCTGTGCGGCCTTGAGTAAATTGCTTCGTTCTTCTTCTCGGCGTGCCCACTCCTCTTCCAGTTCATCCATTCGAGCCTTTTCCATCTCTGCAAAGCGCCGTTTCCATTGCAGCTGCTGAAGATGCTGCTCTTGTCTCCAAGCGCTTCGCTCGCGCTCCAGCTCCTCCTTGAATTTTGAAGCTTCCTTTTGGTGCTCACGTTTGCGAATACGATCGCCTCTTTCTTCTTCAATACTGGGCAGAGAATTCTCACCAATCGACTCAACAAAGGAAGATTCTTTCGCCGGAGATGTATCGCGGGTTTCTTCAGCTTCTCGAACCACCGATGCGCTATTCGATCGATCTCTCGCCATCAGATCAAAAGAAAGGGAACGGAACTCGTTTGGATCTTCTTGAGGCTTGTTCTCCTTCTGAAGAGGCGATGATGGAAGGATCAGCCTAAAAGAGAAGAAAACAAAAAGATGTTAATCCTTGCGTTGTATTACGACGGCAAAATTCGTCATAGAACACTCACGTTGTTCCCTCTGCGTGCGCACGTTTCTCCTCAAGCAGTCCGATGTCCTCCAAATAGGCCGAAACACGAAGGGATCCCACGTGTTGTGCTTGCTGCTGGGTTTGGCCATTTGCGGCCAGAATTGGGATGTTGATCGAGCAACTTCGATATGAATGCGAATAAGCCTCCGGGCCAGCTTCAGTGTCAGGTAGTACTGATTCTGTGTGTACCTCAAGCCAGTGGGCCTCTGTTTCTGCTTGCGTCATGAATATCTCCCGGCAGGAGGCTTCAGAACAGCAATAGCGTTCTTCCGAGACAAATAGATAGTTCAAGCTGAACATGGCACTTCCTACCCTACGGAGAAGAAAGCAATAACACCATCAGCGATCGGGATTCAACGACGTAAACACAGGGCTCGCTTACCGCTCTCCTTCGCTGGAGATCAACTCTATCTCAACAACCTCCTGCATTTCTTGTTGTAGCTGCAGCCGATCCGTCCGTAAGTCGAGCATGCAGTAGAAGTCCAATGTGTCCGTTTCCCCTTTATGCTGCACTGTAAACCAGTCACTACTGACTGAAGATTCATGTTAAACGAGATGCATTGCAAGCAAATCAATGAGCGCAGTAGTTTGTACGTACTAGAAGCCGAACGGAGAAATGGGTTTTCAAATCGCAGACAATATCCACCAGAAACGTCGATATCCCGGACTGATTTAAGCTTTAGACATACGCGGTAGTGATGCCTACCAACGGCTGCATCGCTTAGCAATTCATGGGCAAGCTGCTGGTGAGCGGTTGGTCCACGCGCACAGCTCAGTATGCACTCGCCAACAGTTTGACTCAATTCATTCCGTATCGGTAGCGTAATTGATTTTGGAAATCGTTCCTTGTCCTGAACGACGTGTGAAGTCTCCGACGAGACCGCGACCAAGCGGTTCGATTCCGTTGAAACACAACGAATGCCAATGGGTATGTTGCTGGCTCTTTGGCTGGAAAGTTGTTCCAAAACAATCCCAAGTGCTGGGCTGGTTGCAATTGCCTGGTGCTTCGTAAATGCTCGAAACACCAGCACACCAGATTCTTGCCTTTGACCGATTGTCATCTGGATCGAGATGCTTTCTTTGCCAGCAAAAGGGGATAATATGTGTCGTTTCAAGCGCACATTGTCCAGCTTAAACAGCATCTGCTCGTCCAGGGGCTCACCACTCTCGCCAACAACACCGTCAGCCTGGTCTTCGTGCTCTGTGAGTGTTGGGTCTTTTGTTCCGACACCAACAACTTCCTTCAGTTTATCGGCTTGCTTGGCTCGATTACCTGCTGAGCTCGCTTTTACAGCCTCCACGAGCTCCACCCCGACAGATGCAGCAACGACTGCATCATCAAAGTCTGGAAACGAAAACTTTCCTTCAATCTCCGTGGGTCTAAGCTCACTCAACCCAGAGAACAGCTCTTTCGATAGCAAAGGCCGCAATGGTATCTCGACTCCTGCAAGAACTCGGTTCTCAGTACACAAAAACACGGTTAGGCTACCCAAGGCCTCTATGCAGTGAGCCAAGTCTTCAACACTGCTCTTCACGCGAAAGCTATCGCGAACAGCAGGGAATTCGGCAACGTTGAGGTTGTAGAACACATCCGTCTGGACCACAACGTCGAACAGGGAGTAGCTGAGCCAGAACCCAGTCTTCTCCAGGTCTTCTCGCCCTTCTCCCATCGCATTTTCCACTAGCTTCGTAAAGTTGAGAGCTGTCTGAATAAACACCGACAGCACGAAGATCTCCTGTCCACCGCTGTCTCCAATCTGAAGATATTCTCCACTCTCCCCTGAAATCACTTTCGGCATTGATCTTCCCTTGCCGGATGCCCCTGTTGCAGCCTCTGCTCGCACATTCACTGTTGATCCGTTCTCACTTCCTGCCACTGCTGTCTTCGTAGGCATCGTGGATGAAATCACGACAGGTAAAAAGGTGCTTGAGATCAAAATCTCGCCGCCGAAAGGCGAGTTCTGCAGTTTGAGCCACCTCTCCGGCAAGTCGGGGGTCCTTTAACACGAGCACAACAAAGTCAGCGGACTTGAGCCTGTGCAGCACTGAAGATAGCAATAGAAACATCCAACCTCAGGTCAAGGAAGAACCATCCGAAGCTTAGAATTGCGCCATCTTTCTCTTGCTGAGAAAGGCTCTGCATCTGCGCTCGCGAGCGCTGGTCCACGCCCACCTCTCCGACACCATAGACGAAGGCCTTGATCCGAGGCGCATACGCCTTCAGTCGACGAAACTTCGCCATGGGGAACGTCCACTGCAGCCTGCCGTCCCCTCGCACCCACTTGGCCTCTTCAATGAGGCCGCTACGTCGTGACCCTACTGCTGCCTGCACATTCTGTTTCCACCTCGACCCTCTAGATTGTGCCGCCTGCTTGTCGATCGTAGCAAACACGCGCAGCTCTCGTAGCGCTGTCGACTCGGTCACCGGAATGCGCAGCATCCGAGCCTTTAGCGCCGAGACGATGTACGTCCACGGCGTCTGGTCCATCAAATGGCGTCCATTGATCGAGTCAGCTTCACGCGGAGTTCGACTACGCTTGGGTGTGGGTCTGGCCTTGGCCATTGGCGTGACGGCTCCAGCGTCGCTTTCGTCGTCCTCGGCGTCTGCACCGAATTCAAACGTCAGTTGCTGCTGCTGAGTCACAGGGGAAGCATCGGGCGAGTGCTCCGAGTGAGGTGGGGGCGGTTGTACGCGCGTGGGGGACTCGGGTTCATAGTCGTCGCTAGCGTAGTCGTCAGGATCCTCCGACATGATCAATAGTCGCTTCGGTGGCCAAGCCTTTGATACTTTGCTCAAGTAATCGGGGTCGGCGTGTATTACGATACCGTACTTTACTTACGCACTCCGGTTGACGGTTCGTCTGCGATGGTGCAGCCGACGTTGAGGTTGTTGGAAGGGTCTCACTTTGCAATTTGCATCAGCGACATCAAGTTCCTCCTCACTAGCACAACAACGGACCCCATGGCATGTCGTTCCCCGCGCGTACCAGTACGAGAACTACGGCTCACTCGAGAAGGAGCTCCAGCTCCACACGACATCCCCCAGAAAGATCTTGGCGCAGGAGAGCGCAGTGCGTCGGTGCGCCTTCCCGCTCTCGATCAATTTCGTGATGACATCCAGCTTCTCGGCCGATGGGTCCGTTAGCTGGGCCCCAATTTCGGAGGCTTTCACAGACTGCGTCATGGGTAAGATCGTGATGAACCGGCGTGCGTTCTTCTCGAGCACCACTTGGGCACCGTCGTTAGCCGAAGGCTCAATTCCGCAGTCGTGAGGCGCCTGGACATCTAGCCACTTTTCCTTCGTGTAGCGGATCACTTGGTCAGCTCCGAGGGACTTGACGAGCTCAATGTTTCGCGAGCTTGTGATAGTGATCACACGAGCCCCCACGACGCCAGCAAACTGTACGGCGGACATGCCAACCGAGTTACCGCGCCCCAGAATGTGGACGGTCTCACCCTTTGGACTGCTTTGCGTGCCTCGCCATACCAATGTAGGCCATCAGAGCGACTGACGGTACAGCTGCAGCCTCGTTGAAGTCCAGGTTGTTGGGGTTTCTGGCAACAAACTCTTCATCCACGACCAGGAACTCGGCTAGAGAACCGGACGCAGTCATCGGCGTCTCCCATTGCCAGCATCGAAACCAATACTGAAAGGTTATTTCGGCGGAGAGGGCTTTGCCCAAGAACGCCTGGCCCACAAGACCTCCAGCAGTGTGTAGTCGAAGGGGTTCACGGCATCACTGTGCACGTGAAGCTTGAGCTCTTCTGGAATCGCCATGGCTCAGCAAGGTCAATCAATCATTGCTTGAGTGTGAAAGGGAAAGTGATGTCGAGCTACGGTAATACACCACCGCGTGCTGATGGAGACAGCAATACAATCAACTTACCCTGTCAGCTCTGTTTTCACAAGATATTCAGAATGGATGATATCAATAAGTCGCCGATACTGTGACGTTGGCGCACTGAAGGGTATTTCAAAGAGAGAAGAGGAGCTCATGTCCACAGGGAGTGTGCAGCGAGAACAGCTTCGCGATATCAGGGAAGACTTATTCAATCCCGACATTTTCTGCCTGAGCCAAGAAGAGATTTTGTTCGTCCGAAGCGGTGTTTTGAGCAGCGGAAACTTCGGCAGGTTCTGAAAAAAAAACAAGGATGCAAAAAATTTGATTTTCGTTGCTGTGCAGCAACTTTACACATTGTTTTGTATTGTCGCGCAAGCAGAGTGAGACGTACGACCAACTTGCCCAGTGCGTGGCGGGTTTTCAGCTTCGCTGAGGCGTCCATGGCCTTCTCGAACGGGTAGACCGTGTCGAACACGGGCTCGACTCGCTTTGCCTCGATGAACTCGGTGATCGATTCCAGCATTTCAGCAAACGGATGCACGTGAAATACGCCTGCGCCTGGCTGAGCATGTTTGAGCCCTTGTTTACTTGTCCAATCTAACGTTACTATACCGACTACAGATTCTCCGGGACCGACGCTGACACTTCATTCCCACCCAGCTTCGCGTTGCAATGCACATGAGTAAGCTTTTGGAGTTGGTCTGCAGTCAACTTCCGGTTGAAGCGCGAGTTGATGGTCATGCACTGCTGACCGAACGACGGCGACGGAGAAATGCTCGACGCCGGCAAGGCAAACACTGCCACCGCCAATTGATGCAGGTGTGGGAAGTGAGCCCGACGCTCGACCCAAAAGTCATGCGGCGTCACGGAACCAGACTGCAGCAAGTGCCAATACGCCTGGTTGGTCTCTTTCAGCTCGATCACCATGGCCTTGTACTTGTCCAGCTGGTTCAAGATATCCACGGTGTGGCCCTCGCGCTCGCAAAAGCGGACCATAA
>AWVW02031435.1:0-15042 GCA_000500225.2 Phytophthora pinifolia
AGAAAGCGGTGCATGCATGAGTAAATATAGCTGTTCTTCTTTCGAATGCAGGCAGCAGCAGCTAAATCGAGCCACAGACTGTCGAGAAACGATCGATATAATATTGTCTCAATAAATTGTCATTTTCCGTCCAAGCCTTTTTGGCCGGGACAATATACGGTGCACGGATCCGAGGGGGGCGAGTGATTGAGGCCGTGGGGTGAAGAATGGATCGATCGAGGGAGAATACAGACTGATTCGAATAGTCGACGGGCGCAACGATATTTTTTTATAAATCGAAAGGAGAATTTGTATTACGGATTCCCAATGGATATCTTCGTTTGTACCTCTAGTCAATGCCAAATGGAAATGGTTGTTTTGAATCGAGAATTTTCTAGAGTGTATCCATTGGTATACGCTAAAGTATACAAGTAGCCAACCTGCTTTGAACCAATAATTCGGGGGGAAATGGTGTAGTATAGTTAGAAAAGGGCGGTTAGCAACGTGTAGCGCAACCCGGCGTCTTCATCTACTTCTGTGGTGGATTGGCAACTGTGTTCCCCAACACCGCCACAGTAGAGTCTGACTTCTCCCTGTTCGGATGCGAGAAGACTGACAGGCGAACCGGACTGACCGATCTGTCCCTTGAAGGCATTCTTCATTCGAAGCAGTGGCGGAAATTGAAGATGGTTACCCAATACTAAGACTTGATATATATATACTAAGACTTGATATATATATATGGTACACTTTCACCACTTCTTGAGTCACTTTCTGGAAAGTCCCACATCTTTGCATCAGCTCGCCTCGAACTTGGCTTTTGTATGTTGATGGCGATTTATAAATTGGCGACATAACGTCAGAGGCGAAGACCATCACTCTCCCGCGCCCATGTTCGACCCGACCGCCACCCGCACGGGCAGCCTGGAGGCGCGCCAGCGCGTGGCGCAACTGCAGCTGCAGGCGGTCACCAAGCACGTGATCGCCGTGGGGCGCGTGGTGCACAGCTCGTACTGCGATCACTCGGGCTGGGGCTTCAAGCAGGGCCGCATCATCAAGAGCTGGAAGCGCCGCTACTTCGTGCTCAAAGGCCGTGAACTAATCTACTTCGCTGAGCGCTCGCCCAGCGGCAAAGGAATCGACGAGAAGGGTCGGCTGCGTGTGAGCGGCGTCGAGTTCACGCCCGAGTTCACTAATGCGCTGCTGGTGCGCGGCGAGCTCAAGAACCAGGCGGTCAAGATGCAGGTGGACTCGAACGAGGCCAGTGACGAGTGGTTTACTAAGATCTCGGAGGCTCTGAGAGCCGCAAGGGACGAAGCCATGGCTGCAGGTGACAATCAACGAGAAGCTGGGGCTGGAGCGGTGGCCATGAAGGGCTGGCTGTTGAAAGAGGGGCAGAACTTCAAGACGTGGAAACGCCGCTACATGACATTGACTGGGAGGGTTATTCAGTATAGGGCGCAGCCCAGTGAGAAGCCGCTGGGCGAGACGAGGGTCAATGCCGTGAACATCAACCCGTCCAGACCGTTCGCGCTGGATATTTACTCGGACCACAACCGCATCTTGAGGATCGCGGCCGACAGCTTTGCGGACATTGAGGCGTGGGACCACGCGTTTGCCAAGGCTACAGGCAAGCGGCCGTGCTTTGGCGACCCGTACGCGGGACAGGAAGCGCCGTTTTTGGGCGAGACGTTCGAGGAGAGCGTGTTGTGTGAAGGCTGGCTCTACAAGAGGGGCCAGCGGTCCACCGAGTGGCAGCGACGATACTTTAAGCTCAAGGGGTACAAGCTGCAGTACCAGGATGGACCTGGGGAAAGTGTACCCAAGGGCGCAGGCACAATAGTGGGACTCAAGCTGGGCGAGACCGGATCAAACTGTGTCTATGTCCAGCTCCAGTCGGGCCGCGTGCTCTGTGTGAGTGCAGACAGCCAGGCGTCGGTGGACAAGTGGGTGAAAGCGATCTGCGGGCTGCTAGATAAAGACCCCGACACGCTGGAGAAAGAAGCCCCGACCGCTGCAACACCAGCGGTTTCCACGGGCGCCAGCAGCAGCAACCTCCTGACGCGCGCGGTGAGTCGGGCAGGTTCCAATGCCAGTGTGCCGCCAGCGATCGGATCGAGCAGCGGTCTCAGCGGTAATCGGTCAAGTCTCAGCGGCACCGGTGGCTACTTGGAAGGCTACGATGACACTCCAGAGGCGGACAACAAGGCGGGGCCGCTGCTGCGCGACTCTAGCGGCAGCTATCGGTCCTCTTTCGGTGGTAGCAGTCACTCGGCGTCAACCACACCCAGGGCTTCCACGACTGGGGCGCCGCGTCGATGCGGATGGTTGCGCAAGGAAGGAGCTCGAGTCCGCTCCCTCAAGCGCCGCTACTTCATGGCCGACGGGAACAAGCTCTACTACTTCGAGCAGATTGGCGAGGCCCCGCGTGGCAACGGCATCGTCAAGAGCGCCGTCCCTAATGAGACGTACCCGAACTGCCTGGATTTCAACCTCACGTCGGGCCGCACACTGCGCGTCGTTGCTGAATCCCCTGACGAGATTCGTGCGTGGCTCGAGCATTTCGACGAGAGCATCCCGGATGGCGAGAACACCGAGGAGCGCCGCAGTGCGCTGGAGAGGCGATCGGTTGGTGCCGGCGGGGAGGATCCTGTCTCGGAGTCGGGCACGGGCTGGCTGTTGAAAAAGGGCAAGAACTTCAAGAACTGGAAGCGCCGGTTCTTCCAGCTGGAGGGGAAACAGTTGTCGTATGCGAGCGCGCCCGACGCGCCAGCTCTTGGGCGCGGCGTAGTGGACAAGGTCGCGATTGGAAACGCTCGGCCATTCTGTCTGGATGTGCGCTTTCAGAACGGGCGATTGATGCAGGTTGTGGCGGCGAACGAGGGGGAAATGGTGGCCTGGCACCGCCTCCTGCAAGCTGCCGTGCTCTCCGAGCCGATTGAAAGCGATTTGGAGCAAGACACGCAGTTCGATTTCGATGACGCCGAGGAGGACGCGCAGCTTGAATCCATCCACACCGTGGTGACGGCGGCCACAGCGTTCAAGCGCGGCTTGTCGAAAGCGTCGTCGACAGCCAGCACAGCCTCGAGTGGTGGGAACTCCGTGCAGAATGCAGAAGCCAAGGTGAAGCCTGTGACCCAGCGCGCGGACGAGTTGGTGAGGACGACGAACGAGCGAGCAGAGGCGGCTGCGAAGGCCGTGGCTGCAGCTGTGGCCGGGGCAGGCCGGCGGTCGCTGCGGATGGGGACCGCCGAGACGCAGGAACCCGTCGTGTGCAGCGGGTGGCTGCGCAAGGAAGGAGGCACGGTCAAGAACTGGAAGCGGCGCTACTTCACGCTGCACGGCCCCACGCTGTGCTACTTCAAGAGCGACAACGGGGCCCTGCTGCGCAGCTTCACGGTGTGCCACGTCGTGACCCTGCGCACGAGGCGGCTGTGTCTCGAGATCACCACGGAGGTGGGGCGCAAGCTGCTGGTGGCGAGCGAGACGCAGGCCGACCTGGACCGCTGGCTGGACCACCTGCACCGCGCCATTGCGGCGGAGAAGTGCAAGAAACACGGCGCGGACGCCCCGCAGTGGGCCAAGGAGGCGCCCGTCGCCGCCGCGCCAGTCGCGCTGCCAGTGGAAGCCCCCGATCGTGGAAGCCTGACGTACAAGGTGCTGTGACTCGGGAGAAAAGAGCGCGTTTAACCTTGTGCATGAATCTGTTTGTCAGGCAGGCGCCTTGCGTGCTGCTTCCAAATTAGACCCACCCACCCATAAATTTGTGCATTGGAAGTTAAGTTATGGGTGGGTTTCATTCGTGTCAACACTGTTCGGTGTTGGATGAGTGGACCAATTCTTCCGTGAGCCCATTGGGCAGCAGGTCGGCAGCGAAGCCGTCGTAGGCGTCTGCCAGGCTTCTGTCAATGAAGATTATAGGTGCCGCCGTGGCGAAGACACCTTCAACGAGGACGAGCGAGCGGTAGGAATCCGGGAACAGCCGACGTACGAGCCTCATTCTGACGCCATTCCTGCGACGTCAAGCTGCGTGATGCCGCATCACTGATGCGGCACAGTCGAGGAATGCAGGTCGTTTGACGGATCCCATAATCAGATGTCCAAGAGACCAGAGCCTTTCAGTCTCGAAATTGACGCCAAGGGCGCAGACGCAAGTGGACCTGCAGCCATGGAGATCCCACGCATCGCGCACGACGAGATGCTGCACCGGGTGGACGGCCCACAGGAGGAGCACCTGCTCGCGGTGCGGCGCGCAAGCGTGAGTCCGCGACCTTGCGCGCCACTAAGCGGCTCCTCCACGCCCACCAAGCTGCATGGCGAGCGCACGCCGCTTCTGCCGGTCGCTGACAAGATGGACGTGCTGCTGGACAAGGAGGAGAAGACAGCGGCTGCAGCCGACAGCCAGCTCTCGACCTGGGAGATCGCCACCGTGGAGACCCGACGGCTACTGGCCGTGGCCTTCCCCATGATGCTGGCCGTGATGCTCGAGATGCTGCCGGACCTGGCGCTCAGCATGATGATGGGCCACACGGACGTGGCGCGCAGCACCGAGATCTTGGCCGCCTACCAGCTCTCCAGCCTCGTGCAGATGATGATCATCGGCGGGCTCATCATGGGCCTCTCGTCGGCCATCGACACCATGTGCTCGCACGCCTTCGGCGCCAGGAGGATGGTGGAGCTCTGGCGGATCACGCAGGCGGCCACGGTCGTCTACTTGATGTGTCTGCCGTTCATCGCACTGGTGCTTTGCAGTGGCAAGCCCATGCTCGTCGCTCTGGGCCAAGACCCCGTCATCGCCGACGTCGCGGGCCAGATGCTGCTGGTGAGCTTGCTGCTCGTGCCATTCTGCATCATGTACGCTGTCATGAAGAGTGCGTTGCAGGCGCAGAACATCGTCTTCCCCTTCGTGCTTGCCTCCTTCGTGAGCTTTATCGTGAGTTCCTGTGGAGCCTACGTCTTGGCCTTCCACACGTCGCTGGGGTACATTGGCGTCGCTCTGGGCAGCCCCATCGGGTGGCTCTTAAAAGGGGCGATGGTGCTTCCGGTGGTGCTGCGCAACCGCGTGTTCGTCGAATCGTGGCCCGGTTGGGACTGGAGCGAGGCGAGGGCGCGCGTGCCCGGCATCGGCCGACTCGGTCTCTCGAGTGTGCTCATGATGACGTTCCAGATGGTTGGCTTCTCCTTCATCTCGCTGCTGGCGGGAATGCTGCCCAATGCCGACGTCATGATCGCCGCAAACGGCATCTTCGTGTCGGTCATTGGCCTTGCGTTCATGCCACTCTTGGGCATCTGCATCGCGGGTGCTATCCGCATGGGCAACGCTCTGGGAGCTGGGCAGGCGCGACGTGCTCGTCTCATCAGCCTCATCGTAATGAGCGCGTCGCTGTCGGTCTCCGGGGTGGCCGCGGGGATTATCGCCTACATCGCAGCTCCGTACGCCCACGCCTTCACTCCCAACGCCGAGGCGACAGCCGTGGCAACGGACCTGATTAAGGAGCTGCTCCCGCTGCTGCCGCTCCTGGGCTTTGCGTTTGGGATACAGTCGGTGTTCCGCGCCTGTGGCAAGCAACTGCTCTGCGCGCAGCTCAACTTTGTGTGTTTGTTCTTGCTCGGGGTGCCACTCGGCCTGGTCTTCGCGATCAAGTTTGACGCGGGCATTGCCGGACTCTGGGCTGGTAACATGGCGGGAACCATCATCTTCGCCGTTGCTGGGGTTTTCTGGTTGCGTGCGACGAGTTGGGAGGAAATGGCGCATGAGGCCAAACACGGGGCTCACTCGGCGGACTTCGAGGATGAACTTGGCGTCGATATCGCCGTGGCTGCGTAAGGAAACCCTCTTCGCTGTCTATCAAGTATTTGTTGTTCTACCTGTCAAAGTACGAAGTAATGGCAAATCGGCAATTTGAGTTTTTTTTTGCGAGCAACATGGCAAAGTTGAATGTGATTCTTTCATTTAGTTGACTCTTTCTTCTTATATGCAGGCTGTCCCTGCTGTTCATTGTAGAGTCGTCACCTTTCGGGTCTCCTCGTTAAACGCAGATGGCTCGTGCATTGGTTCATGCGTGTGTGAGACGTCCCAAGTTGCCTTCGGTGACGGCAGGTAGCAAGCTTCATTCTTGACCTCATCGCTGGCCAACGCCCCGCACGTCGTCCGCTCCAGTGCCTGGTACGCCAGCAATGCCCAGTCAGCTCGGAATGCCAGCCAGTAGGTGCTGAAGAGCCCACTTGCGGTGAAGCCGGCGTTGAGTCCGAGCCAGAGGCCGAGAAGTCCCATTTCAAGCGGGAACGCCAGCAACAGCCCCAGCGGCACAGCCAGCAGAATGTAGCACACGAAGTTGACCTTCGCACCAAGAGCTTGAAGCCCACAGCCACGGAAAATGCCCTGGGAGACGGACGAGATCGCAGCGAAGACCTGCAGCGGGCTGGTTACGAGCAGCAGCTTGGACGTGATGGACACCACGCGCTCGTCGCTCGTGAAGGCGAATGGCAGCACTCCATGGAGCAGCAGCATCGCAGCCGACGCAACGAGAGCACAAGCTGCGCTCAAGCCCAAAGCCAACTTGGCGGTATGCCAAGCGCGCGCCGGATCGTTCGCGCCCAACGCATTGCCGACTCGGACGGACCCCGCGAGAGAGATCGCAGCGTACCAGAGCGCGCCGAGCCACCGCAGATTGGCGTAACTGGAGTCGGCACTCACGACGGCGGCAGCATGAGGAAGCATCCCCGAGCAGAGTCCAACCACTGCAAAGCCCCAGACCTCGCAGACGAACATGGCCATCCCCGAGACCCCGAGACGCAGGAACTCGGGCATGAGTCGAAGTGCCTCGGGGAGCTGCCAGCCAGGCCATTCACGCTGGAAGAGGCCGCTGCGGTACAGGTAGGTGGCCAGCACAATAGCGTAGCAGGCCATGGTCGCTGAGACGGCGAGCGCCGAGCCGGTAAAGCCCAACGAAGTCTGGAACATGAAGACGTAGAGCAGCGTGGCTTGCACGACGCTGGCCAGCAGACCGACGCCGACGAGCGGCTCCACGCGACTCTGACCCTGCAAGATCTTGCACATCAAGGCACTGACCGCCGTGAAAGGCACGCCGGGCAGTGCCAACAGCACGAGGCTGCGCACCAACTGGGCGAGTTCTCGTCGCTGGCCAGCGAGCTCCAGCAGCTCGACGCAGTACAAGCTGGCGATGGCCACCGGCGGGAAGCCGATGCAGAAGACCAGCATGCCGGTCTGGAAGAAGAGCCCGAGCTCGCGTAGCTGGCCGGCACCCACGGCCTGTGCGCAGAGCGTGTCCATGGCGGCGCTCATGGCGGCAATGAGCGTCGTGCTGGTGACCATGTTGAAGATGAGCGCCAGGCTGCGCGCCGCTATGAACTCGCTGCTGTGCGCGGCGCTGAGGTGGCCCGTGAGCACGCCGCTTAAGAAGTTGGGCGCGAAGTCCACGACCGCAAAGAGCAGCATCTGGAAGGCCAGACGCAGCAGCACTTGGCACTCGCTGCTGTGTCCTGAACGCGGGGCCTTGAGTAGCGTCTCCTCGCCCTCCACGCCGCTGCTGGGCACCACCGTGGCGTCGAACAGCAGCAGCGGTGTGTGCTCGGTCGCGATGGAGGCCGAAGGCTTGAGCGGCTCAAGCTTGGGCTCCGAGATCTGCGCGATCTTGCGTGACAGGTCGTCCCAGAGAGCGCGCGTCGACTCCGCCGTCATGGAGAGTCGTGCGGACGCGGCGGCCACAGCGCTGGCCGCTGAGCTGGCGCCGCGGGAGACACGGGGACGCACACTGCGCATGGCGAGGAATGGCCGACGGAGAGCTGCTGCGCGGAGCGGAGGAGAATGCAGAGTGCCATCGCTCGCAAGAAGAGCTTCACCAGGCAGTTGGTGACGGCATTCTCGAGCGGCCCTTCAAGATCGCTCGCTGGCGCCGCGTCACCGCCAGTTCTGATCCAAAGACACTCGTCAACGCTGGCGCAAGACTCGGAGCCTGCTCGCTGTGTCGGGGCAAGGGCCGAGGCCGATGCGACATGGAAGAGCAAGGACCTCAAGACTTTTGGAAATCGCTTCGCGCTGCCTAAACAGCGGACGACGCTCCTCGATTCAAACGTTGTTGCGACTTGATAGTTTAACCACTTCACTTGATGCTTGCCATGACATCGACGGTGCAGCGGCAACTGAGCAAAACGTTCACCGGTGTCGAGAACCATTTCACAAGTTCGCTGGCTCACCAAACTGTCAACCAAAAAAACCATGACGCGAACGCTGGCACCCGCTGCTCTGACTGGACTGCAGAACGTGGCGGTTGAATGCTCGTGGCGACCCGACTTCTCCTTTGGACCTGCTTCAGTCCCTCACGGATAAAAGCAGGCGACACTCCACCCTGCGCTCGTGACTTGCGCGCTGCCCGGTAATTGTGGCAATTCGGTGGTGACAGATCTCGCTCTCGAGCGGACCTCTCAGCGTGCCGGTCGGCCGCTGAAACGTTTGATCGTCGTCAACAAACGCAGGTGGGTGTTGCTCTTCCTTGGCTGCTTGGTGGCAAGAGCTCAAGTGAGCTGGCTGAACGAGTCAAGCTTGCCGTTTGTATGCTCACGCGAAATGGGACAAATTGCCGTGGTACGCAGAGCCGTGGTTTAACATTGAACTTCGCATCCGAGACTGCGAAAAGCAATGTCAGCATCACGTGGTGAATTCCGTCCAACCACAGCTTTTAGCTTCTCCCTTTGTTCAATCACACACTATACCGAAACTCTATTCTTTTATCGCCCTGCTTTATAGAATACGCAAAGTGCCAAGGCCGAAAGCCCCTGCCAACAAACCATTCATCCATTCGGTCAAAAAACACACAAACGCCGCGCGACGTGTGTGGCCTGTAAAGAAAGGGAGCAATCGACCATTAGCCGAACGCAGCAGAACTCGACGATGGCGGCGCTGGACGAGGACTGGGAGGAGTGGACGCCCGAGAAAGGCTCGTTCGTGCACCACATGCTGGCCGGCTCGGCCGCGGGCGTGGCCGAGCACGTGTCCATCTTCCCCATCGACACGGTCAAGACGCACATGCAGTGCCAACGCTGCCCCGTGAACGGCCAGCCGCTCAAACTGTCGGCCATGCAAACGGCCCGCAAGCTGGTGGTGGAGGAGGGGCCTCTGCGGCTCTTCCGGGGCGTCAGCACCATGCTGGGGGCCAGTCTGCCGGCCCACGCCATCTACTTCTCGGTGTTCGAGGCGGCCAAGAAGGCGCTGGGCGCAGACTCGGAAGCGCTCACGCCCATGGCTTCAGGCACCGCTGGCGTCATTGCCACGGTGTGCCACGACCTCATCATGACGCCCATGGACGTGGTCAAGCAGCGTCTGCAGTTAGGATACTACACTGGCGTCGGGGACTGCTTTAAGACGGTGGTGATTACGTGGCGCTTTTGCCTGTTGCATCGAGTTACTCGGGTTACTCACAGGCGTTTGTGTCTTGTGTCAACAGGTTATGAAGCACGAGGGCTTGCGCGCGCTGTATATTAGTTTCCCCACCACGCTGCTCATGAATCTGCCGTACAGGTGAGTGAAGGGGGTGGGTGGGGCTTGCTGGAGACGGAGAGTGAGGCTGATAGAGATGAGTGTAGTATGGTTATGGTGTCTGCAAATGAGACTTTCAAGAAGATTCTGAACCCGTCGGGCGAAATGAACGTCGGCGCGTACATGACGTCTGGCGCTGCGGCTGGAGCGTTGGTACGAGTCTGGGTGAGGTGGCAGGTGGCTCTGCAGAGGTTGACGCACCTCTTGCGAGTGTTTGTAGGCTGGCGTGCTGACGAACCCGCTGGACGTGGCCAAGACCCGGTTGCAGACCCAATCGATGATGGTGGCGGAAGAACCTTCGGTAGGGACTCGCCCCCACGCTCGCGTCAAGTCGGCTTCGATGTCGCCTCGCTTCTCGACACCAGAGCTTCAGGTTCTTGTGCATCCCGCTCCGGGCCCCTCTTTGCTTACTTTGCTCGTGTTTGTTTCATGTCGTATTCACAGTGTCCATCTCGTACCCGTTGTGCGCAGCTCCAGGCGCGCGGCGTTTCCATCACGGTGCCCCCTTCGTGCTCCATTAATGGCCGTCCGGGAGTACGTCGACTCGCCTGCTTGCCCTTTTGGCTCATGCGCTGGCGATTGCTGATCTTGTGGTGGCTTTGTGCTCTGCTCTGTGCAGGCTGAGCGGGTCGAGCCAGTGTTGCGTCGGCAGTACGCCGGCTTGATGGATGCGCTTGTCCAGATTCAGGCGCGCGAGGGCTACGCAGGCTTCTTCCGGGGCGTGTACCCGCGCTTGCTGGTGCATGCGCCTTCCGTGGCCGTGTCGTGGACAACTTTCGAAGTATTAAAGAAGACGTTCGACCGCTGGGGCGTCCACGACGACTAGTTCCCGGCCTTGTGTCCAGTTGAACCAGACACAACGAGGTTTGCATCCTGAACTGCGGCGAGGAAGAAGAGAGACCGAGCACGACACCGAGCTTCTACCAAGCCGCTGGGCATTTGACCAAAAGGGAAAATATATAGAGTTACCTTCGAGCCTGGCCTATTCTTGCAGGAGACATGCCGCGGAGCTTGGAGGGCGAAACGTCTCGCCATTGACGCTTTGGCTCCTGGGAAGTGACGCAGGAGGTGAATCGTTCGGTGGCAAAGGCATGGTGGAGTGCTCTCCACGTCCCGAGGGAATCGACGCTAGTAATGATCGAGAGCGTTCAGGTGCTCAAGTGCTTAACGCAGTTGCCACTCCCGCTGCTGGCCAGCTTCAACCCAGTGCCGCTAGTCGCTCGAAGGCTGTCAACGCTGGCGCCACTGCGACTCTTCTTCGGTCGAACTCGGACGGTGATATCCGCGCATTGGTCTCCCCGCTGCCAACCGAGGCCAACGTGCGCCAGACATGCCGTGCTGTGGATTTCGCTCGCCAAGGCCGTGCAACCCGCCAGGCTGTCGAAGAAAGCGACACCTTCCTGAACGCGTCGATGCAGCTGATGCACTTGAACGGACAAGCTCGACAAGGGGTGCGTCAGCTCTGGACGTCGGTCCAGCGACTGGGACGAGAGCACCACATCAGCGAGACGGGGATGGCTTCCATCTATGTCGAACTGGGCAACATCCTCAAGAGCATGAGCGCAGAGAAGCTCGAAGCCACGAAAGCCCTCAAGACGGGGCGTTTAGTCCTGCTCGCCTCGTCTCCCGTTAGTGACCCAGGCGGCGGGGCAGCAGTGCAAGCCCTCTTCGGCTCGAGACCAGTCGCTCAGCTGATGCAGTGCTCACTGTACGAAGACCAAAGCAGATTCGAAATGACCCGCGTCCGACAGCAGGCTGCCCCTAGCAGTAGCACTTCCGGCACTTCGCCCGCTTCGACGCAAGGCAGGTTCGCGCTGCCATCACCAGCGTCCTTGCTGGGAATGATCTCGGACGCGTTTCAAGACGAGCCAACCACGCGCGTGATCCGGCTACAAGGCTGTCAAGTCCGCCGGCTTCCCAAGCCGCCCAGCATCCAAGCCTCCAGCTCAGACGCTGCCGGTTTGGAGAGGCGAACGCCCCTCGTCCACTGCTTTCAGCTGCTGGTGCCGTTCAAAACGCAAGCGAGTGTTCCCGTCGACGGAGGTGGCGTGGACGACTCGCTCCCCACTCGAGCTCCCGTGCCGTACGAATCGTTCCTCTTTCAAGTCCCGGCCGCAGCTTCCGACGCTGAAGCTCAAGTCGACGACTGGGTCAGGGCCTTGGATCGAGTGTGCGGCTTCCAGCTCCATCGACTCGAACACGTCCTCCGAGACGCCCCCAGCGTTGGTAAGAGGCTCCGTGTGTCTCTCATGACAGTGTTGTTGCTAACAACCTGCGGTGGATACAGACCGCTACCGCGAAACCCTCCGACGGCATTTTCCCGTGTGCGTCTCGCTCAGCTGGCTCCGCACACGCGTCGAGCAGTCAGCGCCCACGCTTGAGCGCCGCGCAGGCGTCACCTTGAGCATGGTTCAGCTCGTGAAAGACCTGGGCCGCGACAAGGTCATGCTGGACGGCCAGCTCTTCAGTGCGTCAGCGTCACCCCCATGCCAAGGCCAAGCCGACAGCGTCTCCGAGGTGGTCAAGTACATGGTGCACAAGATCCTGCAGTTTGAGCGCGACATGGCCGCCCAGCACGAGCCCGCCAAGGCTCCACGCCTCCAGTCGTCGTCGCCAGCTCATCGGTTCGCGACCACCAGCGAGGCACGAGCTCTTGCGTTCGTCGAGCGCGCCCTGCAGGGCACTTCACGAACCCAAAGCGGCGGCGACATCTACGACGCCATCAGCTTCTTCTGCCGGCAAGAGCACGTCTCCATTTGTCCCGTGTCGCAGGATGCCCACCCCGTTCAGCTGCGGCTCAGCTCGGACGCCGTCCAGGGCGCCAGTCACGTGGACGTGCACGTCTGCATGCACTTCAAAGTCATCGAGCTCACGCCGAGATCCCCACCGAGTGCCGACGAGCCCTTGGGTGATTCCTCGGCCACGGACTCGCCCCGCGACAGCTTGCGCCAGTGGGCCGTGCTGGAAGGCACCTTGTCGCGGCGATTCACCTTGGGTCAGCTGTCCGCACCTGGCACCGTCACCATAACCGACATTTCGTCCCAGCAGTGAGTCCCAAAGCAGCGTCCACAAGGACGTTCCGTGTTTTCTACAGGAGCTGCGGCACGAGGCTGGTCCGTCCGTCCAGGAACTGGGGCTTGGCGCTCTCGTCCTCGGCAGAGCCCGACGCCCCCACGCTGGCGCGGCACAGCGGACACGAACGCTCGTGATCGAACCACTCCGTCACACACTCCTCGCAGAACATGTGCGAGCACGCCAGCTTGACGGGCTGGCGCATCGCTTCGTAGCAGATCGAGCAGTCCGGGGCCCCGGCCTCCACCAGCTCTTCCTGCGTCACGTAGACTCCGAACTCGAGCCCCAACGTGACGAACGAGCGAGCCAACACGAAGATACGCCGGCCCTGGGTGGCGAGGACGAGGCCCTTGATGAAGAGGTAGGCAAACGTCAAGACGTCGGCCATGAGCTTGGACGCGCAGACCTGGTAAAAGCTGCACCACGGGACACTGGCGAGCATGGACCGAAGGAAGATCGAGCACATCTCAATGATCCCGTACAGCTTTCGCTACAGCAAGGCATAGTCAGGGACGGACGATAGGATACGAGTAAGACAGACACCAACTGTGTACCTTTCTGCGGTAGAAAGCGACCGTCGAGACGGCCTGCTGAGTAAGAGGCGTCACGCTTGTTGCGGCTTCCCCCTCGTCGTCCACCGTTGCCGTAGCGGAGGATTGAGCTACTGGTGGAGTCGCCTCATCCCTGAGCTTTCGCTCGCACGGGAAGCGGTCCGACTTGGCTCCCACTACGAACGCTTTGACGACGATACTCGACAGCCGCACGAGGAAATCTACACGTAGCAGTGTAGCGGTAAGTTGGACGGTCGACAAGCCCGTGATTCCCTCCGCACGTACCGTTAACGAGCACCGTCCAGAGCACCTGCCACAAGCCCCCGCCAGTTGACAGCAAGCCACCGTCGCTCGAGCCAAGGATCTGGGCGAAGTGGCGCAGCGGGTTCGGCTGGCCGTCCACGGAGCAGATCGCGACCATGTCGATGGCGCACATGGCCCCGATTCCCACCAGGTGCCAAGCGCTGGCCTTGTCCTTCAGCGCGACCTGCGCGCGCAGGCGTTGGTCGAGCCCCATCACGGCCACCGTCCCCACCACAAACACGAGGATCCCTGTGGCGTGCTGGCACGCGAAACAAATCAACAGCAGCGCCACAAACGGCAGCGAGTTGTGGCACCGCCGGAAGAGCGCCTGCAGCTCGTCCATGGCCGTCTGGTCGTCGCTCTCGTCCTCCGAGCCGCGTCTTCCGCGCGCTGCAGTCGGCTGTGCGGCAGCTGGAGTGTCCGTCGATCCGGTCTGCTGCGGCGCGTTCGACTCCGAGTCCCCGCTCGCCGACATGGAATACATGGGCGAGCCCAAGCTCAGTCTCCGGCGACTCCGTGGCGGCGATCCCGACGCAGCCCTGCCTTCACCAGGCGGCTGTGCAGCTAGCAGTCTCCCTCTCTCATCCATCTCTTCTGGATGGCCCTCCGACGGCGTCGAGTCCTGTCTAGAAGCAGCGAAAGCTCTCCACGGCGGCGTTTGATGGTTTAAGTCTTGCAGGAATTGACCAAAACCCAGCTGGGGAAGCGCCTGAAGCAGTCTCGAGCTCACCGCGTCCCCACTCACGGGGGTACTCAGTGCGGTGGCCAATAGCCGCTGCCTTAGCAATTCGGCGTCTTCTGGGACGTGTTCGGGGTCGAAAGACGCGCTGGTACTGCGCCCAATGAGGCCGCGCACTACCGGATCATAAGGCGTTCGTCTGACAGTCTCCATGTCCGAAGTGGAGCGTTGTGGGAGGCTGTGGGGCCGCGGTAGGGCATCGAAGGGCGGGGTGCTGAGGGGTAGAGCGCCAAGGCTAGTATGAAGCCCAGAAGAAGCTTCAGGCGATGCGGTCGACGGAGTTGGCAGCGTCTGCATCTCGAGATTAATGTCCGCTGCAACCATGTCGCTGGGGCGCGCCGGGGGCACGTCGCCGCCGCTGGTGTCCTGGTCGCGTGCGCGCTGCGCCATATCGTGCGAAGAATCGATCTAAAAGTGGACTGACGATATCGGATTGGCGAAAAATGAGCAAAACCCTGGACGATTGGACAAAAAAATACTCACTCACATCGCTCCAAGTTCATCTGGAGCAGAATGATGCTTGCACATTGCGAAGTGAGCGAGCATGTTCGAAGCTCCTCCGACACCTCCTCGACGAGTGCAGACTTCTCGATGAGACGCTCGTGCGGTGATCTGAAATGTATACGAGCCGCATGTGCGCCCGCTGCTGCCGGCTACATGTCAACCTTGGTCGTGGCGACGACGTCTTTCAGTGCCCGCACTGCGACTTCCTGGCCGGCCGTGGTGAAAATGCATGCAGCCTTACATGTTTGCGAGCCGGCTCGCTGAGCGTCTTCGAGCTGGACGGCGTGCGGCAGTAGTGGTAAGGACCCTGGAGAGTGTGAGAACTGGTCTGAACGAGA
>KV730297.1:0-10825 GCA_000500225.2 Phytophthora pinifolia
GGGACTTCATCTTCTTCATGTTCGTCTTCTACCTGTACACGTCGGCCTGCACGTACATCGGCCAGTGGATGTCGGTGCTGATGCCGAACGAGAAGGTGGCGAACGTGGCGGTGGGCGCGCTGTCCTGCCTCTTCAACCTCTTCTCGGGCTACCTGCTGCCGCGCACGGCAATGAGGCGCGGCTACAAGTGGTTCACGTACCTGATGCCGTCCAGCTACTCGCTGGCGGCACTGGTGGGCGTGCAGTTCGGCGACAACCAGGATCTCATCTCGGTGACGTCGGGCGGCGTGACCACGGAGATGACGGTCTCCAAGTACATCGAGGAGACGTACGACTTCCGGCCGAACCGCAAGTACAACTTCATGGCCGGGCTCATTGGGATCTGGGCCGTCGTGCAGCTTGCTATCTACCTCACGCTCAAGTACGTGAGCCACCTCAAGAGGTAGCATGAAGTTGGACCGCCGTTATAATAGTAAGAGAAGGAAGGCACCCAATTGCCGACAAGAAACAATTACCTTGAACTTGATCAACAAACTAGAGGGTTGGGCTGGTAGTGCTCGAGTTTAGGCGAAGAACGGTAATGAGTGGATTTGGTGATTAGGGGCGACAAATGCACCGGAGTTAAGAAAAACGGACGCGGACAGCCAGGCCGAGGAGGGACTGAAGAAAGTTGGAGATCACTATAGCGTAGCGAAAGCGACCGTGGGACTCTGCAATTCACCTGGGATACGAACAGGAGATTTGCGACGAGGATCCCCTCCAGCGAAGCTAGAGGGCACGAGGGTATAGACAGCTTGGGGCGACCAACTAGGAGGGACAACATGACGCCAATGCCCCCTGACGATAGGGGAGGTGGGGGACCAGGTCCGGGATCAGGCAGGCGGCCAAGCGTCCAGGGACACTACAAGCAGGACGTCAGAGGCAACGCCAGGGAAGAGCGTGCTGGACCACCCAGGCCACAGGAGGAATGTGGTCCACACCAATCGCCCGTAACTGCGGATGAACAGGCTCAGGAACTGGGGACTGTGACGACACCATCGGACGCGCAGGTCCCCCGGCTGCCGGATGAGGAGGAGGTCGAGCTGAAAAAAAAATGAGCTCAATCACGATGCTCTGCAGAAGGCTATGGAGATAGCTAAGCCGAGCAGGGCCAGCTATGCGGCTGCAGTTACCGGTGGACACGGACAACAAGCGAAGGCACCGGAAAACACCGTGGTGGCACGTATTCCAGGTAACTGGAAACCACGCGAGAAGATGGCAATGCTAGCCACGCTAAACATGGACTGGGTCAGCAGGGTGGAACACCAGGAGACAGACGAGCTCTTGGAGATGCGTAAAACAGCGCTGAAGGAGTCGGATATTCGACAGGATGCAGCGCTACGCTCAAGGACGCCGCAGGAGACGGCGGCCCTTTTGGCATACTTGAACGGGGAGCTGGAACTGCCGCATGCTCCCAAGTTCCTGAAAGCCACGATGCCGTTACTTCAAAGGGCGATGGTAGAACAATTCCATGAGACGCACGTGGAATACTCTCTCACGGCGGACGTATCGCCTCGAGCCAAATTGCGGCGAGCAATGACTCACCACGCCATCTTTGGACTGCTGTATCAAGCCAATTCGGATACGGCGCAGGGGCGATTGATGATCCAGCGCATGATGGATGATGTCAAACTCATCCACTTCGACGGAATTCACTCGCTCAAGATTGTATTCCACTCCAGGCGTATTGCCCACATGTACAGCGGGTTGATGGTGAGACTGCAAGGGACATGTATTGAACTCGCAGACACTGAACAGGACAACAGTGGCGGGATACTGGGCCCAGCCCAGCTTCGACGCCAGTACGCCATCAAGGTCTATAACGTGGAACCGATTGGTCTAGTTGCATTGTTAGCGATGCTGGGGCAGCTGACTGACGTGCTTATTGTCGACGCGGAGCGGCCGAGGGTGGACTCTACAGAGATAGTGGATAACCGCTACGTAGTGGTCCACTTCCAGGGACACGAGTGCCCGCAGACTTTACGAGGGGTGACAAAGATAGCAATGGGCCGGACCACGATCACGGTGCACCACCATCTCATGCATGCTCGGATGCCGTGTGCCAGGTGCTACGCACCTTATCATACCACTGGCTTCTGCAGGACCAAACCAGGACGGGTAGACAGGCAGCGGAAGAAATACCAGCGGGTATACGAGGGGGCCATGCCAAAGTACGTGGTCGGAAGTGCGGTGCAGTACAGGCACACGGACGGGGATAGCCTGGCAGGTTTCCTTGTCACGCTGCAGAAGGAAGTAGAGGCTGAGATGCAGCAAGTGGAAGCATCTACCCTCGTTCAGGAGGCGGACTCGGACGCCGACACGAACAAGACAGCTGAGAGAGTCACCAGTGCGCGTCAGGACATCAAGACGACAGGAGTCCCGACCCCAGCTACTTATAGCGATGTGACAGCACTGAAGACAACTCACGCAGCGACTGATGATGGGTACAGAGTATATCACAGCAAAGCGAGGAAGAAACATAGTGAGCAGTCAGCACTGAAAGCCGGCTGGACCGATGGTCCTGAAGACAAGGGGCCATTACCCGTGAAGACTGAGAGCCAGCGTACCGCTACTCGCAGCAAGGGCCCGGCACCCAAACCACCGGGGTATGCCAGTTTCAACAAATCGCGAGCTTGGGGCAGGTATGCTGAATTGGTGGAAGCAAACTCTGAGAGTGACAGCGGGGAAGCGGACAGTGACGAAGACTCCGGATGTGAGGAGGCCCCGTACGCGTATGAGGCTAGTCCGATCGACGCACCGCAAGCCGCCAGACACGAGCAAGGTGTTCACTCGACCACGAATGATCAGACTGGCAGCTACGAGGTGTCTGCCCAGATGGAGGTGGACGGAGGTGATGACTCTGTTCTGTCGGGATATGTGGGGTCGTCGGCCCCATCCCAAGAGGACTCGTATGCGTCCACGCCGGGATCCGAATTTCCGTACTCTTTGGCATCGGACGTGGCTGAGAAGGGGGAAGAGAGATCAGACCCAGCCGCCCAAGACCAGGACATGTGTACGGAGGAGGTGACTGCTAATGGTGGGACAGTCGAATCTCGACAGACCTGCCACCTCATCGTGGCTCATAGGGAAGGAGAGCCGTCGGATCAGGGACGGCACGCCGCAGGACCGAGTCTGAGTCAAGACGGATTCGTCATAGAGAAGACGGAGCAGCCGCTGGGGATGCCACAGCAACTCCCGGCTTTCATTCGCCAATTCGGGGGATCGATGATCACGGTACCGGCCAACGGCCAATGTGCTTACACAGCGCTGTACGCGTCCACGACTTTCGTACAAGGGGGAGTCATGCATCTGACGAACGAGGCAGTTCGCAATGCGAATGCCATCAAAAGAAGCCTGTACACGATTATGATGACTAATTTGGACCAAGACGTTGCGTGCGGCTTGGTCGATCCTCACAGGGAGTTGAAACGGATGTACCCACAACAGCCGACGCCGACAGGGACGCAGGCTGCTGTTGCGCTATTATATGACCATTATGCGCAGGAGCGGCTTCGATCGGTCAACACTCGCATTCCGTCGGACTTCTGGGCGGGGGCAGAGGTGCTACGTGCAATGGCACAGTACCTCAGGGAACCGGTTTTTGTATTTGACGTGGATGACCAGGACAATGCGCATGTTCAGCGGTATTATTTCAAGACATACAACGCAACTGATGGCTCACCACACGAGTCGGGATGCGGAGGGGCACTGGACGACTTGGAGGCACGGACGATGCTGCAGCACTATGCACGTCTACACGTGATGCCTGTCATGCTGGTGCTCAAGCGTCACGAAGGCCACTTCTACGGAGTGGATTGCGGCGAATTTTCCACCCGTTGGCTCGCAGAAGGTGATCGGCACTTCACCGAGGCGAACTGCACCGCACATGAATGGTACGCGGAGGTTCTGGCGCATATGGCCTACAGTGAGGGCAAGATGCGGGAATTGGAGGCAATTGGGGATACCGCAGAAGCGGACGTGATCATCATTGGGGGGATTGAACACCGTGAGCGGCTGGACTTGGTCCATGACAGGCTCGGATTGCAAAGGCTGGATGGAGAGGCTCTTGACATCGCCGAAATGGATGCCAGGCTGCGAGCCGAAGGGGAGCGGCTGCACAGAGCTGCGGGCCCTGGAACTCAACTCAGCGCAGTAGCCGAAGTCAATGACACTGGAGAAAATGTTGATGAGGCAGAGAGACGTTTTCCAATAAAAAGCGCCTCCAGAGTGGCGATGGCACCGCTCCAGCGAATGTTGGATTCCATTGGACTAGAGCCCGAACTCCTACCGGACCGCAACAAACTACGTCAGCTGCTGCAGGTCAACGAGGCAGCAGTGCATGAGTGGTGTCGCAAACATCACAAGAAAGCGGAACTGAAGGCTGCGGCAGCAGGACCGAGAACATTGGAGGCCCTGATGCCGTGGCTACTTCGGAACCGAGGGGACCTACATCGACTATTTACCTACCTCCCGTATCCGGAATTGGCGGCAAAGCAGATGGCCCCAAAAATGCTTCAGGCATGGGGGGCACTGGAAGCATACGACGTCAGGATTGCCAAGATTCGGGGTGTGATGCACGCTCCAGCTTCAAACGCCACAACTGTCGAATTCTGCCGATCATGGCTGGCGGCGTGCACTTTGCGCGCTGGAGACCAACAGGATCGGACGGTAGCTTCTGACTCACATCGATGGGCACAATTGCATCAATTCAGTAAGAAGGACGGATACGGCGCGGTACAGGATTCAATCACGACTGCCTGCTGGAACATACTGCATGTGCTCCCTTACACCTTGTGGGCATGGAGAGCGACAGCAATTGGAAAGACATCGAAGGATCAACTCGGGCACCATTACCACGAGCAACCAGCGGTGCGGCGACTGTGCGAGTTGGTGCAGGCGAAAGCGGAGTGGGGAACGGCGGTGACGATACCGACCGGCCTCACCTGGGAAGACAGACTCACCCAAATGGAGGTGGGACTGTCGGCCCAAGCCAGATACTAAAGGCCCTACGGGCCAACGGGAGGTCTGTCAACAGAGAACTATGACAGACCCGGGAGGTCAGCACACAGTCTGGCCTCGACAAGTCCAACGGGCTAAGAGGAGGAGACGGGGAGATCAGGAGAAACGGGCTAGTCAAAGAACGCTCGGCGATTTCTTCCCGGATGTGGATGAGCTGAGCAGAGCTACCCAGGTGCGACAGGAATTTGCTGCCCACAAACGGAGTTGCATTGAGCGCAACAAGAAGGAGGAAAAGTCATTGGCTGCGGATGCCGAGAGGCGGCGAAGAAGTCTGCATCCGGAGGAGAGAACGCACAGCTGCTTAACGCAGAATGTGAATGGATTTGGGGCGACTGCAGCACATCGCGATGAATGGCTGAGAGTGTTGAAGAAGACGGACGGGCATGGCCGAAGCGATGTGGTAGTACTGCAAGAGACGCATGTGGAGGCGGGCGATGTGGACTATATGACCAGGCTTCACGCCAGAACGTGGGGATTTCGGGTTGGCCCAGGTTGCCCTATTTTGTCATTTTGGTCCCCATCGGTAGACAAGAAGGGCGGCGTCGCGATTGTGGTTGATCCGTACGGGCTGGTGAAGGACGTTCATCCCGCGCTGGTAGACCATTGGTCTCCGCATTTCATGGCCGTCACTGGCATTATGGAGGGCCTCAAGCTGCTGTACGTGTGCATCTATGCGCCGCACCGGAGGGGCCCTCGGGAGCAATTTTTTAGGGAGCTACAAGCGGTGGAACTGCCGATTACGGACAACCTCCTAGTCGGAGGGGATTTCAATTGCACCCTCGACCAACGGGTGGACCGCAGTCATGTCCGACTCCACTCTGGGCACGAGTCTCCGGCACTGATGGCGCTAATGGCAAAATGGGGGCTGGTGGACGCGGTGGATCCACCGCGATTTCAGACGAAGCAAAGGATGACAGAATTTCACGCAGCAACTCACACCTACAGGTATTCAATGCCGTCAGGAGAGTCTGCCTCCGCCCGACTGGATCGCTGGTACACAGCGGCAGACTTGGCAAAATGGGTTGCAGCAGTGGACGTTCTTCACCCCGGAACGAGGGCGGATCACCAAGCAGTTCGACTGCATATGGTGAACCCACAGGACCCGATACGAATCAGAAAACCTGCGAGAGTATACCCGCCACCGCCAATAGCGGAGCAGCAAGTCAGAGAGGCAATGCGGCAGCGCGTCAAGAAATTCCATGACCATTTACTAGAGGCGGACCTCGACGCCGAGGGAACAGCCCAAGCTTGGGAGGAGGAAAAGACAGCGATTCGCATCGAGGCGCTCAACATCATTCGTCAGAGGAGGAAATCGGCCAGAGCGACTTATCGACAGAGATGCAGAAGGCTCATGAAACAGGAGCGTCGATTGATGGAGGCGGCAGCCGGGGTGGTTCCCACGGTAGAAATGATAACGGACATGATGGAGGCTCTGACGCTGAAGGAGGGCCGTGGTGCTTCCCCATTAGCGAGGGTCCGCAACGCCATTACGGAGTGTGTTCGCGGTCGGATGGCACTAGGACAAAGGCGGCTCTTCAGTCAGAGCGGATTCAGCAGAGGGCAGACCTCGAAACGGTTTTACCGAAGAATTAGTTCCAAATTCGGCAACAATGTCGTCCACCGGCTAGACGCGGCCGAAGGCCACCGCGACCGGGGTGCTCACGGCCAGCCCAATACCATGGCGGACGCGTGGACCTCCATTTTTCAACAGGAGCAGAGCACTGAGGAGGCCCGCAGCGAAGTACTACAGTGGCTAGGCCCGCCAGGGCAGTACACAAGTCACCTGGAGGACATCGTGGAACCGATAACAGAAGCGGAGGTGGCAGCTGCCCTGCGAGCGGCGCACCCGGGGAAGGCATGTGGACCTGACCGGCTGGGCAATGACTGGTACCGGGATTTTGCAGACCTGTTGACGCCGGTCCTGACGCTGATGTTTAACATGTGGTACTCCACGGGGACGATGCCGCCGTCCTTTCTAGAGGCGGACATTTTTTGCCTCAAGAAGGGCGGAGCAGCCCAAAATCCTCTTAATTTCCGCCCGCTGTCATTAATGAACACGGACTACAAGATCCTGACACGGGTGCTGGCAACACGTTCGAGCCGGAAACTGTCCGTCATGATCCACCCCAACCAGAACGGGTTTGTACCACTGAGGACGATCCATGCAACCCTCAACCTTTTCGAAGCGGCCCAGCGGGAGGCTCAACGCAACGAGAAGTTCCGGAGAGCATTGGCTCTACTTTTGGATTTCTGTAAAGCCTACGATTCGGTGGACAGAGAATTCCTTTATGCAGTACTGCTCTGGCTTGGATTCCCGCCAGGGTTTGTGGCGGCGATGAGAGCGATGCATGAAGGAACGCGGGTGAGATTTCTCGCTAATGGCTACCGCTCAAGATGGGTGCGCGTCACATGTGGAATTAGACAGGGCTGCCCTCTTGCACCGATTCTTTTCATTCTGGTGCTTGAAGCGCTTTACCGCAGGATGGACAACCATCCCAGCACGGTTGGAATCACATTAACAAGTCGGGCAGGCCAGTTGACCCTCAAAGTCGGCGGATTTGCCGACGACACGGCTAGTTATGTCAATTCTCCAGAGGAGGTACCGGTGGTGATGGGGGTGACTAGGATTTTCGCGCTCGCATCAGGGCTCAGGCTGAATGAAGGCAAGACACTTGTAGTCGCACTGAATGGCGATTTCGACAGCGACGGCGTGGATTTACCGGCTCCGCTCAGGATCCAGCCACTGACGCAGCTTTCCCGCTATCTCGGCATTCATGTGGGCAGTCAACCAGATGCAGAGTACAACTGGACGCTGGCACACCAGCAGCTAGTGGTGCGGCTGGTCCTCGCGACCCAGAAAACGATGACGGTAGATCAACGCAGTCGGGTAGCGGCGGCCATGGTGATCCCGAAGCTGCTATATGTAGGGCGGCATCAGTGGCCATCGCCAGCGACGGTGGCACTTTTCCAACGGCGGATTCACAACTATGTCTGGCACGCACAATTCACGGAAGCCAGAGTTGCGGGGAAGGCGTGGCTGACAGCAACGGTGGCGGCCTTGCCGAGATCGCAAGGAGGGATTGCGGAGCCCAACCTCAAGGTGGAACTACTCGCCATGGCGGCAACAGCGACAGCGACATGGGCGATCACTGCAACGCCGGCCATGATGATAGTTGGGGACGTGCTGGCTGATGAACGACGGGCTGCGATTCAACGGCATCACGTGGTCGCGCCGACTCTGACACCACAGAAGAATGGGCGGGTGAGGCTGGGACACTCACTGTGGGAGGCTGGTACATCCATTTGCTCCAGCTATGCAGGAATGGCGATAGCGGCGGACAAGCTGCAAATGGTGCAAGCACTGCATTGTCTCGCATACTTCGGAGACGGGGCTGTGCCTACATGGATCGGCAGATACGGGCACATGGACACAGTATCGCTGCGGGGCACGGTAAGCTTCAATATTGAGCGAATGGAGGAACTGCAGAATGGGGAGTTCTGCGACGAATGGCTTCCTTACTTTCCGGTGAGAGCGCTTCGCCTGTTTTCGCCAAACGGAAGAGTGATCAACCCGAATACCGCATTTCGAGCGATTGGTCAAGCCGGATTGTTGCTAAAAGACATCGTGCACTGGGCATGGTCAGCGAGGGGAAATCTGCGCCTCACTGCGCTCACCAGCCCATTCACGGGAGCACTCAAGCGCCAGCTAAGCCAGCTCATGTACTTATTGGTACTTAATTTCCCGGCATTACTCAAGCCAGGCGATCATGAAGGAGCCATACGGTACTCCACTCGACTAAAGGATCATGTACCAGTAACCTGCCGCCTTACGCAAGACGGGAGGGTGGAGTATATTGGAGCAGGAACTGCATGCTGGCCGTCGGAGCTCCACATCACGACCCACGCGGAGCTAGCAACTTTGATGCAGCAAGTCACGGGGGTAGGACGAACAGGGCTTCTTGTACACCCGCATCCCAGAATATCTCGACTGGTGTGCCTGTGGGCGGGGAGACGCCGATGGGGCATCAGCCGTAAAAGGATCAAAGCACAGCTCAACGGAACCAGGAGCTCGACAGGCCGCAGGGTGGTGGCGGCAGCGAATGGCAAATGGCACGAACACAGCACCCTTGCAGCGCAGGGCCTCGAACAACTCAACTGGAAGCAGATCCGGAAGATAGTGGGCTTGACGCCATGGGGAGAGCAGGTGCTCATCCGCCTCAAGCACCATGCTGTCTCCACTTACAGCCCGATATCGGCCGGCATGCATTGTCCGCATGCCGAATGCGTCAAAGAACGGAGAGTCACTCTTTATCATGTTTTTTGGAGCTGTCCGGCGGCGGTTCGCCTACGCAAGGTACTGCTCACGCGCTGGATTGCTGCCGGTCTGCGACCGGGGACGTACGAACAAGAAGTGTTTGCGCTGAAAATTACCCAAATACCGACAGAAATACTGCAGGTAACTGGCACCATTTTAGCTGACAGCGTGGATGGATCTTGTGCGACAGTGGCTGGAGCTGTGGAAGACATCGTGGACCAGTGCTGGCGAGTAGGAGCGGCATTGTATTTCCACTGTGTGTGGAGATGGCGGGTCGCCCATTTTGACACGCACAATGACATCACAGCAGCCCATCATGAGACGGGGTTTGCCACGAGGCTAAGAAGCAGCCATGCCAATATCACGGCAGCCACATTCCCAGGCAGCAACAACGGGACCCTGAGGACAATCCAACGGACGATATGCATGATCCTTGGGGAAAGGTGGACAGGGGACCCGGAGTCGCCCTTGAGCGAATGATCAATCTATATACTGCTGTCCGTGGGGCGGGCTGCGGCCGGACGCGTAGGAGGAGCGGCGGGAGTGGTGGTCGTCCGGACCCAACACTTGACGAGACGGCAGCAGATAATGTATCTGGGAGGCACACAGCTGCAGGGGGGAATGCGCAGAGACAACGAGGCAGCACAGTTAGGGCTGCTTCATGGGTTGCGCCGATGCAGGCGGCAGGGCTGGATACCGGTCCACGCAGTTGGCGACAACAAGGTAGCGGTGCAGCAGCTCGCGACGCGACGTCCACCAACTGCAGAATCAGCGCAGGCGACTTTCTGGAAGACTAGACGGTCGGCCGATGCCGTAGGAGTCACGAGCTGGAACGTGAACCCCAGGGAACGCAACCAGGCAGCACATGCGGTGAGAGAAGTGGTGCAAGCTACAACACGCGATGTGGTCTGGATAGCGAGTACGACGAAGGCAGGGAATGGTAGATGGGCAGCGGTGCTATCCCGGGTGGAGCAGGATGTCATGTTTTGGTGGAGTCACCACGGTGCCAAGACCATGGCATCAACTGGGGGTAGCACAGTGTAACCTCTAGTGGGGAGGTCTCCCCCGTGCGCAGCACAAAGCGACCGCAACTCAGCTGGCTGCACTAATGGCGTCGGCAGGGCATGGACTTTAGGTGGCGTTAGCATTAGCTAAATGACATTAATGTACCTCACTTCTAAACTGAAAGCGACCGTGGGAGAGCGGGTCGTGTACCAAGCGCGAAGCTCGCGGCAGCGAGGAACCGCAGGATCGGGAAGCCGAGCTGCACCCACTCCAAGGTTGAGCGAGCGGGGCGGAATATTGTCCAGGTGTCATTTTGCAAAAGCCGACGCTGCCAACCCTGCCCACAACAACCCCAAAAGTAACCAGTTTAGATGGGACTCGCCGCGCCTTTTCGGAGAAATGCATTTTCCGCAGCCGTCTGTCGCCGGCATAATAAACAACAGTGTA
>AWVW02031593.1:0-13261 GCA_000500225.2 Phytophthora pinifolia
GAAGCGTCTGCCAAATGTTGACTCGACGACAAGTTGCCGTCCGTCACATGGCTACAGAGGTGTCCCATACGACTATGTAAGCGCATCCTCCTCTGCTCGTGATCAATGCGCTTTCATCTGTGCGACACCTTCAACATGACCATGAACGCTGTTGAGCAGAAGGCCGAGGCGAACGGTCATCTCAACGCATCACGCGAACACTGAGCGTACCAAGAAAAAAGAGAGAAATATTCAACTACTTTAGCACCTCGCTTGCATCCAGCAGCTTCTTCCCAATAAGGGCATCACACACAGACACGGCTGCGCTGCGGGTGGCGTCCTCTTTCCTCAAAAAATATAGAAAATAGGCAAACGCGACGTGATGCTGAAGTCCACGAGGCCCCAACGCGTCTCCCCCGACCTGAACTGCTGACAGGGTAGGCGGGGCGAACCTTTGGGCGGCTGCGCTTAGGCACCCAGGTCCTCCTTCTTGGCAACGATCTGCTCCTGGCCGCAGGCCTTCAGCACGGTGAGCACCAGCTGCTTGCCGTCGTCGAAGTCGGCGCGGATCTCGTCGGCGAACGTCTCCGGGAAAGTGGGCAGCTTGATGTCCTCGCGGGTCTCACCAGCGTCGTCCATGAGCGAGCAGAAGTCGTCGTCCGTGATGTCCAGCAGCGTCAGCTCAACGCGCGACACGAAGGGCACCGACGTGGTGTGCGTCGAGGGCACAATGTCCTCGTACTTCTTGTTGGTGAAGATGTCGAGAGCCGTGAAGTTACACTTGGCGTGGCCGTGCTTGCCCGTCTTGGACGTCGACACATTGACCACCTTGCACGGGTGGCCCTTGATCATGATGAAGCCGCCCTTGCGGATCTGACCGGCCTCAGACGGGTAGGTCTCCGAGGCACCGGCGTCGGTCGAGTGGAACTCAAAGTCGTGCTCCTCTTGCTTCTCAGCCATTGTAGATAGTAAAAGTTTGGGGAAAGAACCTAATACACCATGAAAAAGGACGTCATTAGGTTTTGTTGTCGGGGTTGATAGCCCATGAGGGGATGGAGCTGGCAGAAGGCAGCATTGCGGCGCCCATAGGCATCCCTAGCGCTTTGCAAAGGCTGTCGCTGGCCCGTTGAGGCTGCTGCCTGCACCACCAGGACCGCCGCTGCTGAAGATAAGAGCACACTCGTACCTTGGGAAGGGGAAAACTTAACTGGGGATCCAAAACGTTTGCTGGCCAATTATCCTGCGTTGGAAGCCTATCCCCACCGGATAGAGCAGCCACACAAAGGCCAGCTTTTAAGCGCGCTTGCAAATCTGCCATATGTTAAGCGCGCTTAAATTTAAGACTCGCAAAATCATTGGCTCAAATGCGCAGCCATCGGCCGGTACAGTGCCGGTACTGTAAAAGCCCTTGAAGGTGCAGGTGTCGGAAATTGAGCTGACACGCTCGATTTGATGTGGCAAACACCACGCGCGTCAACAGATTTCCCCCCTCCTCAGATTGAAGAACCCAAGCAATGGCCGAGCCGCACATGAAGACGGCGGGCGTGGCGCCGTACATCCGCCACCAGGACGACGTGCCTGCCAACGCCATCGCGCCCACGGAGGCTGTGGTGGTCGAATTCAAGCAGCTCAAAATGCGGCGCAAATACCGCTACGTGCTGTTCCGCATCGAGGGTGACAAGGTGGTCGTCGACGCCACGGCGCCTCCGTCCGCCTCGTTCGCCGACTTCAACGCAGCGCTGCCCGACTCGGACTGTCGTTACGCCGTCTACGACCACGAGTTCAGCCATCCGGACGGCCGCAAGGCGTCCAAGCTCTTCTTCGTCACGTGGATCCCGCAGAACTCGCACCCGGGCTTCAAGATGGCCTACACGCACGCCAAGAGCGCCATCCAGAGCGTGTGCGAAGGCTGCTTCGAGGTCAGCGCCGTCGTCAAGAAGGAGGTGGCCCAGGGAATGGATATCACGGACGGAGACGCCTCCGACTCGGACAGCGAGTTCGAGGACGACTAGGCTCGAGTTTAGCTTCCGGGACAAGTGCCAGAGGTGGCGTCATTCATTCCTACGGTCTATTCGGCGGTGCGCTGCTCGTCCTCTATGAATCAAAGCTGTCCGGTTTACTTGGACGACGTGGCCTTGAGCTGCTGCCGCTGCTTGTTGCGCATGGCCAGCATCTGCTTCTTGAGCGCTCGCTCGGCCTCGAGGTTCATTCGCTTGCGTTCCTTCTCGCGGTGCTCCTGCGCCTCGTGCTCGGCACGCTTGCGCTTCTCGTTGCGGGCCTTCTCCACGGCGCGGGTGTGCTTGATATACACGAAGCGAGTGTACTCGTGCGTGAGCATGCGCAGCACGGCGACGCCCGGCCCGCTGCGGTGCACAAGCATGTCGTGCGCGGTCTCCAACTTGCCCAGCGCGTACGAATCGAACGGACGAACCAGCCGCATCGCCACGTCAAACTGCGCCTGTACAGCAGGCGTCACGAGCTCTGCGCTTTTCGACCTCGTCTTGGGCGACGGCGCTGGAGCTGCCTCGACGTCGGGCTCCGTCTCCGCCGAACCATTCGCCACAGGCTTCGCTTGGGCTGGCACCAGTGCCGCTGCAGTTGCGGAGCTCTCGGCCGTCTTGGTGACAGCTCCAGCAGGAGCTGGTGTCGTCTCGGAATCATCCTTACAGCGCGGCAAACCGCTAGCAACTACGACAACCGGGGTGGCTGCAGCCGCTCCAACAAGGCGAATGATCTGGCTCACACAAGCGAGCCACTTGGTCGTGCGCTGGACGTTGATCCGCTCCATCTTGGGGGGTCCCAGCGCCTGCTGCGCTGCTGCCTGCTGGCTCACCACGAAAGCGCCATTCGCCTTCCTGTTGTCCGTCGTTCTCAGCGGTTTGCGGCTCGCATTCGATGCTGTGCCGTACGAGTAGCAAGTAGTCGACCCCTTGGCTCCTTGCGGGTTGATGTAGCATCCGCTGTGGACGAACTTGCTCTCCTTCTTGTCGAACTCGAGCCTCTTGGCCTCTTTGCGCGACGCGATGAGACCGCGCGCGTCAACCGAAGCCCGGCAGACACCACAACTCACGTCGTCCGTCATGCTCGTGAGACCTTTTGGCAGCGTCATGTCCCTTCGCACTCCGTCCTGGACGACCGAGATGGTCTTTCGTTTCTTCTTGGTCCCATTCCCCGCCCCTGGCACATACCGTTCACGCTCACGGGCGTTGGACCGGCGCTTGGTACACCTCCAGTGCTGGACGTGCGGCACCGACGAGTCGCCTTCGCCCGCGCAATAAAACAAGTGCTGGCGGTCGTGGAAAGGGTCCAGACACACGTCACAAAGGTATTGCTGGCTGAACGGGCCCGGATACTTGGCCAAGTACCTCGGTGGGTCGAACGTCCGTTCAATGCGCCGAAACAGCTTCTTGTCATTAACCAGATCGCGTGCGGGCGTCGGTGGCAACGCGTACACTTTCTCTAGCTGAGGCACGTGGCTCAAGAAGAACTGCAGCACCTGGAGGTGCTTGACGTTGTAGTCGGGCGGCTCGCTCTTGCTGGTGCGGAGCCCCTTGTTGCAGTATCCGACCGTCAAGGACGCCACGTCGCGGAGAACCGCGGCAGCGCTGGTGTACGTCGGCAGGTGCTTGGCAACGGTGCCGAATCGCCGCATGTCGTCACGCCCGACAAGCAGTCGGATGGGGCGTGTGATCAGCTTGGCTAGCAGGTCGCCAATGTCCTCGGTGCACTCACGATGACGAGAGCAGTACGCGTGAAACTGCGGAATGTGCGCCGTCCGGAGATCCACGTGGCCGTTCCCCTGGTGCGCGCACATGACGTGAAAGCAAAGACCGCAGTTGACTCGACGGCACTGTATCCGCACGCCACGGGTCGAGTGGCAGAAGCAGCACTCCGTTGGCGGCATTTCCCTCGTCAACAGCTCGCTGGCATCGAGCCTCGCCTCTTTCTCTTCTTCAACTACAGCTTCCACCGTTGCAGCCTCGGTAGCTTCCTTCTCCTCGGTCGACTCCTTCACAGCCTCTTTCTTGGGCGGAGGCTCCACCCGCTTGGAGCTGCTCTCCTTCGCCGTGTACGCAGCCAACCGCCGCGGGTCCCAGTTGGCACACAGCACGTGCCCATACTTCACCCCATGCATGTCCTCATCATCTTGACCTTCCAGCCAACCATATTTCTTCCAGAACGCATCGTCTGCTGCAATTTCCAGCGCCTTCACCGCTGAATCCCCCGCCTGGCCGCAATAAACGCACTTGACACTGCGTCGCTCCCCTCCACGACAGCAGCAGTCACAATGCCACTCCGCGCCCGCCTCTATCTCCTCAGCTTGCAGTTTTTCCTGCTCTAAAACAGGCAGAGCATCAGCGTAGCAATTTCCATGGACAGCGAGTCCACAACCCCCACAGACGCGCAGTTTGTCGCCGCGAACGGCGCTTTTCTTGCGGTGGCACTCGGAGCAGCTCAACACTTGGTCTACACGCCCCTTTTCCTCCATTGATGCCTCCTCCGAAGCCCCTGCAGCGCTGGTTTGTGTCTCGTCCTTAGCGCTAAGCGCCGCGTCGACGTCTCGCGCCTGTTTCTCGGGCTCTGTGCACTCCATGATGACGTCGGCACTCTCATTAGCTGCGTCGGCATTCTGCGCATCTTTCACGGTGTCGGGCGGAGTCGCGTCCTTCGCGGGGGCGTCACTGGACGCGTACGCAGCCACCGGCTCCTTGCGCGGCATCAGGGACGGCCGTTCCAGAGAAAAATGGGTCCCCATTTTCGGCAAATACCACCAGGAAGGGTAAGGGGTGTCTATATTTGCAAAATAGTCCGGACCATTTTTCCAAGTTGAAGTGATCTGACGCTAGCTGAAGTCGCGGTCCGGGAAGAGCTTAGGCGCCACCAGCGTCCAAGCGAAGAGCATGAAAGTGACCCACTGCGCTACGATCTTCACCCACATGGAGACGCTGCTGAATGAACTGGGGAGTCAGGGAGAGTTAGTGCGATTCCGAGTCCGGAAAGTCATTTTGGTTGCGTACCCGTCGGCAGAGTCCCAATCCGTGAGAACCATCGCCATGTAGAGCCCTGCGAGACACATCATGCTGTAGAACTGCCAGGGTTCGTGCACGATATCTCGACTAGGCTTGGGAGGTTCGACCGTCGTGAGGGCGGGGCTTTCCGTAGTTTGCTGCGCGGCGTGCACGTCGACCACGACGACACCCGAGAATTGTTGGGATTGCTGGTCGTCGCCAACAGGTCGAGCGACGGGGACGCCTTGATGGGGAGGTGTCCGTCGATGTCGGACAAGTAGTTTGGTGGCTGCACTCGACGTGCGCCAGCTCGTCCACGTCATGGCAAAGGCGGCGATCACCGCATTGGCGATCATGCTGTTGGTGTTCGCCGACTCCTGGTATTTGGGTAAAGGAATCGGGTCGTCACGATATTCGCAGGCTTTGTCGGGGTTGCTCACTAATGCCTGCCAGCACATGAGCACCAAGTACGCGGAGATGGCGCACGGAGGCAACAAACCAACTTCCAGCCACGACGAGACTGCGAACGAAAGGTGGCAAGCGTTAGACGAACGGGACTACAAAGTGGTGAGTCTAAACGCTCATGTTGCTTACTGCACGTGATGATCAGAAGGCCTGCTGCAACAATCGTGATGGTCGTGAACGCCATTCCTAAGGAGCAGCCAGCGAACCTCATGTACTGCGATAGCAACGCGAATGAGGACGCATTTGTCGCTACATGCCACGATGACTAGACAACGTACCAAATAGGCGATACCAGCTCCCACAGCGACAAGCGAGCCTGCGCACACCCCGAAAAAGGCGGTTTTCCTACAGCAGGAGATGACGTTAAGGAGGGCATTCTTCGATTGATTGAGCTGGAGAATTCCTCAACTTACCATAAGCACACACTTCCAGTGCACAATTCTATACCCGTATCGCCCCCAGCCGCTGCTTTCTCTGCACGCTCGATCCCTTCCAACAAGGTGTCTCGTATTTGATCTATCAGTACAAGGAGGTGAGAAGAAACATAAATTCTGCAATGGATAGCGCCCGAAGTCTCACATGAAAGGCTGACAATGCAGAAAATCTGGAAGAGGATGAAGAACCCCGATGCAACTCGCGTGAAAGGCACGTATCCATCGAAGAACGCTGATGGCAGTCATATTGCAAGCTGTAAGTACCAGTCGAGTTTTTCCTTTGAAAGTCAGTAATGAAGAACTTACAGTTCGGAATGTAGAAGGAGCCAACAAGAAGCCCGACAAGCACCGGCAGCTCGACCCATACCAACATCTTCATTGCTCGGGCACGTGGCTGGACCCAGCCAAACCGACTGAGTAGTGCTCGCATCAGAAAGAACATCGAGATGCTGAAGCTGGCTCGGAAGATCATCTGGTTACCCTGGCAGGACGCACTATCCGTGTCACCACAGTCGGCAAACGTGCCGAAGGACGACAGCAAGTCTATTGATCAACATAGCGCCTGATGTCAAGAGCCAAAGTGCTACCAGACTAGGAAACTCCACTCACACACCTCTGCCGATAGTCTTGAGCATGGTTGCGAAGATGGCATTACAGAAGAACAGCGCAATGTAGAGTCCGCGCAGCCAGTTGATCTCGATCTTGAACAGCGCAGGTATTCTGCTCATCGTGGTCACTCCACAACAGACCCACTCCGCTCTCACCAACTTGAAGTAATTATAGCGACTTTTCAGTATTCATTCTCCCAGGTTACGTACGTATATCACACCATTATCAACTCCCACGGGCACTGGCTTTTTGTGGTTCCAGCCCACCAGCTCCAACACTTCTCCCAAACTCTGGCACCGAATCGCACCGGAAGGTAAGTCAGGTTCAACGTCGCCCGCCATGCCCGGCCACGCATGGCGCCTCTAACCTCTTCTTCCCTCTCGACAGAGTGCTTCCAATGTCGAGCAAGCGGGCGCGCTCTCCGTCCCAACCTGAAGACGCGCCGCCAGCCAAGCGCAACGCCAGTAGCGTCCCCAACGCCCACACCAATGACAGTGCCATAGCCTCTCCAGCACTGAGCCACACGCTCTGCATGTCCAATACTGCAACAGCTGAAGCAGTTTCAATAGTGCAAAGCCAAGAGCCTAGCGCATTGACCGTCGCCCCGACGCCCATGGTGCAGGCCGACGAGTTCTGTGCAGTACACGATTCGTGGGAAGCCTTCGAGGAGGCCTTGAAGGAGTACGCTCATCGTACGTATCAGCTGTACGTGACTCGCTCCACGACGTCCGTGAAGCGCCGCAATTTAAAGATCGCCGAGAGTGCGGCGAAAGGAGATGCAGCGAGGAAGAGACCGGACGTCTTGAACGGAGCGGAGCAAGTGACGGAGAGGACGTTGATCCCCGAGCAGTTGCTGTGGTATTCCAAGTCGCTCAAGTGCACGCACGGCTGGAAGGACCGCCACCGCGGCACGGGGAAGCGCGGCTCCGGAGTGGTGAGGTCGACGAGCTGCCCGGCCAAGATGTGCGTCACCCTGCAGCATCGCGGAACTGGAGTGGAGGACTGGAAAGTGGTGGTGACCAAGCACGTGCGCACGCACAACCACCAGTTGTCCAAGGAGCTGTACCTGTACTACACGGAGAACCGCCGCATTTACGATCCAGAGCTGCTTGGCGTCACTGGAGACCCCCTTGGGGCGGTGAAGCCTGCGGCGGACATGACCGCCGCCCAAATATCGTCGGTGATTGACCAGACAAACCAGCGCTCGGGGCTGTACCGTATCCTCACGTCCGGCGACATCCAGAGCCAGCAGTCCATGTCCTTCCTGACGCCAGCCTCAGCCTCTCAAGCCGCTGTTCCTCATGGAGCTGCCCCCGATGGACGTACTAGTCAACAGCTCGTGCCACTTGTCGATGCCCACTTTGTGATTCGACCGCGCCCCAATACTGGGACTGCTCTGGGTGCTATGCCGCCTATGGGGACGATGATTCTGGCAGCTGGGACGGTTCCGTCTCGACCGATGGATGGAGGGGGCTTTTGTGTGCCTCGCGTCGCGGTCAAGGTGCACGCCACGTGGGACACTTTCCACGACTATATCGCCCAGTACTCGTTCGATACGGCACAGGTCTTCCGTACGCGGTCGACGGTGTCGGTCAGCTCCAGGAATGCCAAGACATCAGCGTCGATCGCTGCGAAAGCGAGTGGAGACGGCCATGACGTGGCCAGCTACACCAGTTTCGCGGCAGGGTCACCCACTTCACGGCTGATCCCGGAGGACTACAAATGGTTCTCCAAGCTCTTGATCTGCACGTACGGGTGGAAAAGCAGAGCGCGCGGCAAGCGCTCGCGACTCGGCGAGATTGGAGCAAGTGGGCCGTGTCCAGCGATGCTTCTTGCTCGAGTGGAGCGCAATGTGGAGGGCCAATGGCATGTGGTGATCAACCGCCAAGTGCCGGAGCACAACCACCGCCTCAATGGCCAAGTTGAGGAGGCAGAACCTCACTCGTTCGACGCTAGCGATTCGCTGAATGGGTCACCAGCAGTTCCGCCGCACCAGAGCTCGAATGTAGACAGCTCCTCTATGGTAGGGGGGGAAGCAAGCCTCGCCACGCCATCTCTGACTCGTCGTCGTGAGATTGTCGTGCGCGTTCCCAAGCTCCAGTCCGTGTTCAAGTCGTGGGACGAGTTCCACGCGAGTCTCAAGGCCTACTCGGATGTCACGTACCAGCTTTATCGCACGCGGACGACGAGCTCAGCGCAAGGAAGGAACAGGAAGATCGCGCTGATGAAACGGGATGCCAGCGATGCGGAGAATGGGGAGAATAGCGACGACCCGGACGCAAGTTGCAGCGGAGGGAGCGCACGGAAGATCCCGGGATCGTGGAGATGGTACTCGAAGACTCTAACGTGCACACATGGCTGGAAGGAGCGGAGCCGTGGCACGGGGAAGCGCTCTGCGCATGGCGTGCGCTCGACCGCCTGCCCCGTCAAGATCTGTGCGACCGTGCAGTGCGTCAATCCGTCCTCCGGTCAGGCAATCGCCACGGCTGACAGCAGCGCGGACGAGAGTTGCTGGCGTGTGGTAGTGACGAAGCATATCGTGGACCATAACCACAATTTGTCGCGGGAACTGTACCAGCACTACTGCGAGAACCGCCGCATCTACGACCCAGAGCTGCTGGCGATCGACTCGTCCAAGGAAGGCACAGTCGTGAGGCAACAAGCTTCTCATCCTTCTGGACAAGATGCGGTGGCTGACGCCAATTCCATGCATGCCAAAGGAGTCCAACTGGCTGCTCAGCCTTCACAGCTACCGACAGGGCTAGCGGAAGCAGTGAACCACGTCCAGTTCTTCGACACTCCCGGGAGCAGCCGTCCAATTGGAATCGCTACGCTTGCCTTGCAACAAACGGTCGCTGTCGGAGCTTCGCAACAGACTGTACCGTCAGTCGTCTTGCTTCCGTACAGCACGCCAGCCTCATACCTGCCCGGTCAAGGACAGCAGATACAGCAAGCAGGGACTGGATACCCAGATACCAGTGGAGCTCATCTCGACCCAACGATGCCAGCGCCGGGCTTAATCCACGCCAACATTGGTTTACTCAACAACGCCGGGATGGCTTCGTCAGGCGCGTTGCCTGCGTCAGGCTCCAACATGAGCTCTGGTGTGTGCCGCGTGCACGGCCCTTCGACTGGAACGAGCTCGACGAATGGACAGGGCCAAGCTACGCCTGCAAGTACCGCAACAGCTTCGGCAAGCACGTGCTTCCGGGATGCAGGCGGTGGCAACTACGTGGCGATTGTTCCTGCCAGCGAACCGTTAGGCCAAGTGGACACGAGTTTCGACCCTCAAGACGAGAGTTTGCTGTACGCTGAAGACATGGACGGAGTCTGGCACCCGTCGGCGAATGTTACTGTTGAAAAGGGAGGCGAGGCGATCTGGCGCGTGCCTCGTATCGTGCGCCGGTACCCCACGTGGGAAGCTTTCCACAAGTACATGGACTTGTATTCCGCCGCCACGTTCCAGCTCTACCGTGTTCGAACGACGTACTCGGTGCGCTCGCGCAACGCTCGTCTTCGTCAGCTGGCAGCTAATCGAGGCTTAACGGTGCGTGAAGGCGAGACGGAGGCCACAGCGGAGACGGAGACGGAGAGCGCGCAGGGCTTGTCCAGGGCTCACCTGGTGCCGGAACAGTACGAATGGTACTCCAAGACGTTCCTGTGCACGCACGGGTGGAAGCGCCGCAGTCGCGGCAGCGGCCAGCGCGTGAGCCACAACGTTCGGGCTACTGAATGCCCCGCCAAAGTGTGCGCCACGTTGCAGCGCACGAGCGGCACGGCGAGCTGGAGTGTCGTCGTCACGAAGCACGTGACGGAGCACAACCACGAGATCTCGGAGACGATTTACCACCAGTACAGCGAGGTGCGCCGCGTTCGAGACCCTCAGGTTCTCGCGCAGGCCGAGCGAATGTGGCGCGGAGGAGCGACACGACGCCGAGTGTTTGAGTTCCTCAAGGAGCAATCCCCGAGCAACACGATCCTCATGAAGGACGTCCACAACCTGGTCCAGCGGTGGCAGTCTCAAGAGCGACGGCCTGCGCAGAATGGGGGCCAGGATGATAGCCCGGACGGGGAGAACCAGCCGCCAGCCGCCGTTGCTGCCGGTCACGAGGAGAACGAACCGTGGCTGTAATCGATCCGCTTGGATCGCTGGAAACTGCTTTGGCGAACAGACACTTGTTGTTTTGCTGGGTAGGAAGCGATGGCGTCCGGGTATTTCCAAGGTGGCGACTTTGTGGAGCTGCTGAGTGCACAGGGGAAGGCACCGGCGGCGGCGTGGAAGCTGCAAGGCAAGATCGCCAAGACTTTCGACAAGGCGATCAAGGGCAATGCGTTCCAGCTTGACGGCAGCTCCGAGACCAAGATGCAGCTACCGAAAGCTGCGTCGTCTTCGCTGGGACTGGCGCAAAGGTTCGTCGTTTTCCAGCTACTGGTCTCGTTCACGCGCTCGTTCTCCGTCGAGATCTGCTTCTCGGACTTCCAGAAGGTGCGTCGCCGATTCGTGGTGGCTTCAGCTTTCCGCGAGACAGCGCGGACGGCACTGCACGTGCAGCTTCCTCTGAGCGCAGCGGACGTGCCTCGAGACCAGTGGATGAACCTCGTGTTCGACCTCCAGACTTTGTCCGAGAGCCACTTTCCAGACGGCGGCTTCCGCTCGATGGAGTCGATTTGTGTGGGTGGGAGCTGTCGCCTCAAGCGCATCTTCACGACCAAGTACGCGCCTGCTCCATCCCGCGGCTCTCAGGTCGTCAGCCACGCAGACATCCGTGATATCCCGCGGCAGTTTGTGTTCATGGCAACTCAGCGAGGAGCGAGTGCGGCGCTACCTCTTCCGACGCTGTATTTCGCGATGGAAGCACTGTCAAGTGTGGGACTTCAGGGAGCGGCGATCACTAGCAAGAGTGCCCCAAAAGCTGATCGTCGGAGCCAAGCAAAACCAGTGAGCACGCAGGCCAAGCCAGTACCGAGAGGAACACGGGCAGCACGTCCAGTAAGTGGATCGAATCAACGCAAGAAGTTGGCGAGGAGTTCATCGGTGACTGCTGTGGATGCAGATGTTACGGACCCACCACGGCAGCACTTGCGCACGCCAGCTAGGGTGAGCACAGCAGGGAGTAAGCTTCGCCAACCCCAGTCGAAGCTTGGCAAAGTTGTGGGGTCGAGGAGTTTGCCGCAGAGCGAGTCTCCATCTTGTGGGGCGCTGGATTGTGTCATTGACGAGCAGCAAGCTCGCGAGATTCCAGAAGAAGCGTCGCCAACAAGAGGTTTGCCTGGTCAAGTGGAAAAGTCGGTTGAGCCCGTGAAGGTGAACGTCAAGACGTCTCCACTCGTGCCAGCGCTGGCGGAGGACCATTCTCCGCATCGACTACCAAGCAGTTCTCGTTCCAGTCTGCCGTCATCTTCTGCTAGCAACATCTCTCAAGAAGCGCCGAGTCGGAGCCTTCGTCGATCCATCTTGGGGGAAATTCAGCAAAAGCTCGCGAGCTTGGAAGACGAGGACGAGAAGTCGGATCAGCGTGATCGAGAGCTCTTCCTTCGTCACACGTCTCTTCATAGCGGGGAATGGCACCTTGAGCAACTCGAGGGTGACGATTTGAGCGACAACGATTTGAACGAGGATGGAAAGCTACTCTCAGACGATGAAGACGCTCGCACTCAACTGAGCTCATCTTGGAGACGAGAGCTGGAAGATCTGCACGACAAGCTCTCTCCTCAAGTGAAGCAGCGTCAAAGCTGCACCGTGAGAGCGATAGAAGCGCCTCGCCACGACGTCGTTAGAGGCTCAATCTTCTCGTTTTCCTCGTTGGAGACGACTGCGAGGAAAAGCGCGTCCAGACTCTTTGACTTCGACTCGCTCCTGCCAGACGCGAAACCAAAAACCCCAGCGATGGACAATGGGAAGAGCAACCAGCGTATCGAGACGGATGCGTCCGCCCGTGCGCAGCTTGAATCGCGTATTGAAAGTGCACTCGTCGATGTTGACGATCTGGAACTCACAAGGTTGCTAACAGCCAAACGATCAGCCAGACAACAGCTTCGACCGCAAACAAGTCGTGAGGATGAAGCTGGGTTATCTGACGAACAACGCCAAAGTGTAGCGAGGCCGAAGCTGGTTTCGGGGACTGAACTGAAGCAGTGGACTGATGCCGACGCCGCTTCAAGCCTGGTCGTTGTCGAGAAAGACACAGATGCGATACCTGATGCAGTGGCTCAAGCCCATGGTGACAACGGCTTCCAGACACTTGAAGACGAAGGCTCGGACGTCGACGTCGAAGATGAAGAACGAGGGCTCTCGATCGACTTGTGAGCGGCATGTTATTCATCTATCTTGTGTATTGTGTATTAATGTTTTCTCTATTGGATTGGGATTCTTCTGTATGTACGCCACTGATTGCAGAACTAGCGAGCTCAGCGACAGTGGAGAGGGAAGCGTGCACAACTTGGACAGCATCGGTGCGTATGAGACCGCCATCAGCCAGACAAGTCCAGGAGCCGACGACAGTAAAGCCAAGCGCGAAGATGGCAGAGCCAATTCATCGCAGCACGATAACGACGACGACGACTCGAGCTTCGACTTCGGTTCGTTCTTGATAGCTTTCTCTGCGCGTTCTGCTCATGAAATTAACTTGGCAGCGTGTCGTCTGCAGAGGATCTAGTTGAAGACGCTGAATCGAGCGAAGAAGACAAAGACAAACAAGTTCCATGCACGCCCTCAACCTCGAAACCCAAAGCTTCGTCTCAGCGAAGCCCAGTTGTGGAAGTACT
>AWVW02031638.1:0-15601 GCA_000500225.2 Phytophthora pinifolia
TCGGCTTTCGTCAGAGCCAACTGGGGTCTGCAGCACGAGGCGCTGCAGGCAGATGTCGCCACAAGATCGGATAGCTGTTGCGTTGGCAGGTGGCGTAGTCGACCGGAGCCTATCCACCGCAAATTGCATCTGAAAAGTAGCCATCCTTGGGACTGCGGATGTCAACGCGAAAGAGGCTGCCGTCCCAGCTGCCCAGTAGCAAGACATCTCACCTGGGACCGAGACATCTGGTTGTCAAGAATGTGGAGCCCCGGGTGATCCTCCTCATTGTGCTTTTGCCGGCCTTGTCAGGACGTCGCGTCGAGCTTTTCGGCTCAGCTTGGCGCCGTCGCGACGACGCTCGGGCAGGAACGCGGCAAGGAGCTGCGCTGTGCGCTCGACACGTGCAGGTTGCAGTGAGGTCGTCCACACGTTGGTCGGTGTTAAGCGGTCTCGTCTCCAGCCTCTGCTGTTGTGGCAGCTTTGAGGATCGACTTAATTTTTGTTAGGCTTTTGCTCGACAGTTAGTTATTATAATATAATATAACTTCATCTTATGAAGTTATAGTACGGTACTCGTCGAGCTTTCCCGTTGCCGAGGCTGGTCGAGTTGACTCAGCACTGTACTATCGAGCCCTATCCCTACCTAAGATTCTCTCCTTCTTCATGCAACATTCCGTCGTTCGTGCAACATTCCGTCGTTCGTGCAACACGGTTGCTGGTAAAACCCAGAAGGAAGCCAAGCTCGCACTCGCGTGTCTTGCTGGTGTCGAGAGCGCGTCGAACCGGCGTCTACAAGCGTCACCCGGCCGCCGCGCGCAGCTTGTCTTGTGTGCGGTCTCGCTCTCTATCTGCTCATCCCAGTTGCGTGTCTGGTGAGGAGAAACCTCGGTCTACCAAACCTTCTAACCAGCCCCATACATGAACGACCTTCACCGCGTACCCACGGACGTACTTAAACGAAACATGGACGGCGAGTCTTCCGGGCAGCAAAGCTTTAGCACGTTCCTTATGGACGAGGTGGCGTCGCCCGTGCAGCTGCAGCAGCCATCAAGACGCGTGCCGCCGCCCGTGCCACCTCCCCGTGCCCCCCGAGCTGACGCAGGCGACGCGTCGCGTCGCCGCGCGCCGGACGCCGATATCCCCGTGCTGGAAGCTGCACGAGACAGCAGCGGCTTCCGGTTGGACGGCGCCGACCAGGCCGAGGTGCGCGTCGCCGCAGAGGACGGCGCCGAGGCCCGTGTGGTGGTGGGCGAGTATGACGCGGAGGAGGACGACTTTGTGCCTGTATTGCAGACGGCGGAGGACGCGCTGCGTGCGCACCGCCACATGGGCAGCCGGAGATTCTCGTGGCGAGCGTCGGCCCGACGCAGTGTGCCTATCGGCCGGTCTGTCCGTGTGCCTGACCAGGAGACGCTGCTCCGGATGTCGACGCGCAGCCCGGAGCTGTCACCCAGCTACTTGAGCTCGAGCGACACGCTCAGCTCGCGCAAGAGCCCCTCGTCCGCGTCGATGCGCATTGAGCGCGAGCTGATACGCAGCGGGTGGCTCTTCAAGCAGGCCAACGTCATGTACGTGCAGGGAGGGGGTGTTCCGTGCTGTGAGGGGAGGTTGACGGTCGATTTGCCTGCAGGAAAACGTGGAAACGACGCTATTTCGTGCTGGTCAAGCGCACGAACGTGGCCAGCGGCGAGTACTGGGCGTCGCTGCAGTACTACAAGGGCAACAACTTCGGCAAGCTGCGTGGGGAAATGCACTTGGACGGGACGCTCTCGGTGCGGTTCTTGGAGCCGGACGAGACCAAGCGGGCCTTCTGCTTCGAAGTGGCGGGCGAGGACTTCTCGTTTGTGTGCTCGGGCTCCAACGACGACGACGCGAGCGCCTGGGTTTGCCTCTTGCAGAGCTTGTCGGGCGGTGGCAGCAGCAGCATTGCCCCGTCCGCGACGCTGCTCGGTACGGCTGCAGCGAGCAGCCTCGCGCAGGCCACGGACGGAGCGAACGGGAACCGGATTCGGACCTCCACCATCGACGCTCGAAGTATCCGGATCGTTGCCGAACTGCGGCGCGTGCTCCACACCAGCAAGTCCCCCGAAGCCGCCAAGTACAAGGGCTTCATCAACGCGTTCGATCACCGGAGCTCGGGCTCGTTGCGTCAGTTCCGCGAGTTCCACGCGACGCTCACCGAAGGGATCATCGTCGACCACGGGCAGCGCATCTTGACGGCTCTCAAGGACCCTGGCAACGTCGACCCGGCCAGCAGCTCGCACGCGGCCGACAAGAGACACGAGATGCTGCCGATCTCGATGGATATCGTACGGTCCGCGGTCTCTCGGCACGTGGAGGAGGTGCTTTTCAGCCCGTTGCAGGACAAGATCAACGCCTATCTGCGACGCGCGTACCACGAGGAAGAGGCCTCGATCAACCGCAAAGTGAGGTGGCTGCAGGGCAAAGATCAAATGTACTTCAACATCCCCATGCACCAGATCTCGTGGAAGGAGTGGCGGAAGGCGTCCAAGATTCTGGCCCAAATCGCCCAAGTGCCTCTACCAGCCGCCAAGTATGATGTGCTCACGAGTACAATGAAGGAGATCCAAGCCACGTACGCGGAAGAGCACGACACGATCACCGAGCTGGAGCCGCTGGAAACCGACGATATCATCCCCATCTTTACGTACGTGCTGTCCAACAGTGGCCTGGAGAACCTTCTGTCGCTCAAGACGCTGCTGACGGAGCTGAATGGGTCGTGGGCCGTCGGCAAGTCGCAGGAGGACGAGACGTCGCTGAGCATTCTGACGCACGCCGTCGACTTCATGAGCAACGTGAGCATCCCGGCCGTGCTGGAGGACATCTTCAAAGACCAAATCACGCTCTCGATTGACGGCGACTGGCGGCGCGTGCTGGAGTTCGAGGTGGAGCCGACGTACCGCTACGGAGCGATCGTCGAGCACATTTCCCCGCACGGCTACTCGGCCGTGGGAACGATCATCACGCGTGGGTATGTGCTGGTGACCGTGAACGGGCAGAATGTGGTGCTGTGGCCGTTCCAGGACATCCTGACGCTGCTGCTCGAGTCAGCCTCCCCGCATCGACTCGCCTTCATCCCAGGCAGCAGCTACTTCAAGATCCTGACGTCCAACAAAGCGCTGTGGAATGTGGCGCTCATGCACGCCTGTCAGCGCGGCGATGTCTTCAGCGTCCAGATGCTGCTCGCCAATGGGGCCGACGTCAACTACGTGGCTCACGAATGCGGCAGCAACACGCCGCTGCACGTTGCAGTGAGCGCGCTGCACTTCAACGTCGTGTCGTACATGCTGCAGCACGGCGCCAAGGTCAAGACGATTGGCGAGTGTGGGCGCAGCGTGCTGCACATGGTTGGCTCGCCCTGCGTCATGCCGGCGACCATGAGCTCTTGTTCAAGCGACGTGAGCAAAGCAGCTAGTGGTGCCTCGGCTCCTCTGAGCGACTCGGACAAGGCTGTGCTGATCGTCAAGAAGCTGCTTGCCCATGGCGCACCGGTCGATAGTGTCGACATCTACGGCAACACGCCAGTCATGCTGCTCGCCGAAAGCGGCTACCTTGGCGGAATTGACGCCATCATGGAAGCCGACGCGAACGTGGACCTGAACGCGCGCAACTGGCAGCGCGGCATGAGCGCTCTGGCGCTTGCGGCGAAGAGCGGTCGCGCCAGCGCGGTGGAAGGATTGCTGGACTACGGCGCTCAGCCGGACATTCGCACTCTGCATGGCGAGACTCCTCTGCACTTCGCTGCAGCGAGCGCGAGCCAGCGGGTGTGTGAGCTGCTAATTGAAAAGGGCTGCGATGTGGACGGGCGCACGAGTGAAGGCTTGACGCCGCTGATGATTGCTGCGGCGAAGGACCATGGGATGGCGATGGAGAAGATTGCCGCGCTGTCCCCTGCTGTCCCCTCGTTGATGGGAGATCATCCGAACGGGCACCACCACGGTCACCATGAGAAGACGGTGGATCTGCGTAGCAGCATTCACGTCGATAACTCGTCGGTCATTTCGACCATGAACTACCTCGTGCAGAGCGGCGCAGAGATGACAGCAGCGTGTCAAGTGTACCGGATGCCTCTGCACTATGCGGCTCTGTATGGCTGCGATGAGCTCTTCGCCTGCCTTCTGGCGAAGATGGGGGATGACACGAAGGCAGACCGCCGCGACTTGTACGGCCAATCGGCGGTAGCCATGGCCGAAGCGAGTCGCTTCTCGCATGCGCTTGCGAGTGATGAGGCTGAGCTGTCGACCATGACGGATCGGTTCAGTGACATGGGCGACGAGGACGAGGACGATGACGACTCCGACGACGACGACGAAGATGTCGATGAGCTGGAGCCGGCGGATATCCCGATGTCCTTAACGGGCCGCAACGATCAGTCTGGGAAGAGCTCAAGCATGAAGGATCTGGACAACGACGGGGAACGAATCGCCGGGACGTTCGATGCCATTGCAGACCGTTTGCTCAACTATGAAGACTACCGCAAGGAGGAACTCAGTGCGCTCATTTGGTATTGCGGCTATGCGAGCAACGGGGGCGGAGACAAGTTCCGGGCAATGGTGGACATCCTGCGAAGCCGGTGGGCGCAGTATACGGCTGGAACGGAAGCAGGCTTGTACGCACGACGGATGGTGCTCAGCGCACTGAACAAGCTGGTGGAGATCCTCAAGCACGGCGTGGAATGCGACATGGCCGTCTGCAAGTACGTTGCCGACTTGTACGCCCAACTGGTGCCGCTTCCGGACGAGTTGGCCGAGGAGGATCCGCAATGTGCGCAGTGGCTATGCGCGTCGTTGCTGCCCGAGTTTGCCGACGCGTGCCAGTCGAAGCGGATGCGGGAGTTCCAAGTGCTGGCGTTTTGCGAGGGCGACTACACGTCGCTGAAGCAGTTCATCTGCACGGCCAAGCAAGCCAACCCGAAGCTCGAGTTTCTGGACGACGACTTGTTCGGGGCGGCGTCAGGCATGGAGATCATCACGGAAGCCATGCGGCGGCGGATGTCGCTCGCTGGCGTGTGGAGGAGTGGCGAGGCCAAGAAGTCGTTCGTGGTCAAGCCCCAAGAGAACCTCGACACGGTGGCGGAGGGGCGGTCGACTACCATTACGCCGTGGCAGCCGAGAGGGGTCACTGTGGGTCGCTCGTACCCCAGTGCGGAGCGGCTCTCGAGGCTTTGGTACGCACGAACTCGTTGGGACTTGAGGAGATCGCTTGGTTAACGTTGTTGCCTGGCATTAGGCTTTTGGATCTGGATCCGAGTATCATCGCGCAGCAGATCACTCTGATGCAGCACTATCTCTTCAGCAAGATCAAAGGTAAGTCGGTGGTTACAGGCCACGTGCTAGCCTTGCGAGATCTCTGACGCCTTTGAGTTCTGGCAACGTAGTGTCGGAGGTGCTGGCTTCCAAGCGCAATGCCGAGAAGACGCCCGGGTACCAGCGGCTACGGCTTCTGCACAACCACATCTCGGTGTGGGTGGTGAGCCAGATTTTGATGCGAGGCGACGTGGACCAGCGCGCCGAGATCCTCGCTTATTTCATTCGTGTGGCCGGCGTGCTGCTGTCGCCGCTGCAAAATCTGGACGGGTTCATGGCAGTCATGAACGCGGCCAACGATTCGTCGCTCTTCCGGCTCAAGAAGACGTGGGGCCGACTGCCCCCGCAAGCGCGGGATTTGTGGCAGGAACTCATGCCGCTCACGGAAAAGGGGGCGCGGCCGCTCAACAAGTTCACCAAGGAGGCGACCCCGCCGCTCATCCCGTACATGGGCGTGGTGATTCAGAACGTGATCGCTCTGCAGGAATACCCGGACCGCGTGGAGGGCGACCTGCTCAATTTCAAGAAGATCCGCTCCATCGGGTGCCTGATTCAGAGAACGCTGTCTTTCCAGAAGACGCCGTACCTGCTCCCAACAGACAAGCGTGTACTGGTACGGCCGCTTCGCTTTGGTGAGGTTTGGAACGAGGGGCTCACCGTTGTTTGCTGTCGTGTTGCAGGAACACATTTGCTCGCCACTTCCCTACGTGGATGCGGAATCATGCTTCGCCCGGTCGCTGAAGATCGAACCGCGTGTGGCGGACGCGACGCCCGAGGCGTCGTAGGGTGATGGCTCGAGGGAATAGCGACGGCGATGGCTTACGAACGCAGGAAGCCCAAGTCGCAGACCACTCAGCACGGTCCTTCCCCATCGAAAGTGACATGGTTCGACAGCCCACGAACGTGCGAGCATGCCGACAAGACAAGAGGAGAAAGCTGAGACGAGATGTCGACGTAATAAACCATGAGTGTAAGTAGTGTAAAAGCTCGAGTGTTTGCCACGTTTTATCTCCGGTTTATTACGATGCCTTAAAAAAACGATATGTTTTTTGTATTCATTATTGTAATTTAAACAGCATTCGGTGGCAAATTTTATAGCTGACGTGGCGATGCCTAGCAGAGCAAGAAGCTCCTCCAGGCCGGCCGCGCCTCGAGGGATCAACATCGGCTCCCTGCTAGTGCTGGTAGGCGGGGCATTCGCGGTGCTTGCTGCATTACTCGCTCGCCACGGCTTCACGGGCAGAGACCACGGTACACTCCGTCGAAATCCCTGAATTTATTCACATTTTGCTTGTGCCACTAACGACTCGTACGACTCAGTGGTGGGGATCGATCTAGGAACGACGTACTCTGTGGTGGCAATCTCCCAGAAGAACAATGTGACTGCAATTGCCGACGATCAAGGACACGTCCTAGTGCCATCTACTGTGGCGTTTCTACCTCGTGGAGGTCGGATTCAAAACTGAAGTATTTTTCTTTTCAGCTCGCAATAGTTTACGGTTAATGGTTTGTGTCTATGTTCTGGCATGCAGAAGTGCTGGTTGGTCGGGAGGCGAGAGCACATCGCACAATAGACCCGCAACACACAATTTTCAACGCCAAGAGGTTCATCGGGAGGAGGTACGTCAAAAACTGGTTGTGTATGTTGTTCAGGCTCGAAATTTAAAGTTGAATACGCTTGCTGTGTACCAGCTACGACGAGGTTCTGGGCTCCGAAGCAGACTCGAACGGTATCACGCCGTACGAGTTCAGAGTCAAACCAGTTCAGGACGACGATCATGACGGCGTGTGCTTCGCTTTGGACTTGCCCGACCAGCCCGGCTGTATGACGCCCGTGCAGATCGGCAGTGCGGTAGTGCGGCACCTCCGGGACATGGCACACCGTTTTGTGCGCCACAAGCAGATCACCAAGGCCGTCATCGCAGTTCCTGTTGAGTTCAGCGCTCGGCAACGGGGCGCCACCGTCGAGGCCTTTCGAAATGCGGGCTTGGACGTCTCGCGCGTGCTGGAAGAGCCGACCGCCGCTGCTATCGCCTATGGCCTGCACCAGGACCCCAACGTCAGCTTCTTGCTGGTGTTCGACTTCGGTGGAGGCACGCTCGATGTCTCGCTGCTTTTCGCGCGCAACGGAGCGATCAGCGTGCTGGACACTCTAGGAGACAACCATCTTGGAGGCGAGGATTTAGACGCGGAGCTGACGTCCTGGCTGGTCAAGGAGTTCGAGGTGAAACTTGGAAGTGCCATAACGTCGCAGGGAACCCAAGCTGAGGCACGAGAAGACGACGACGACGAGAGAGCGCCGCCATGCACACTTGCCGGCGTCCGCCACGCTGCCGAGTTGGTGAAGCGAAAGCTAACCGAGGTCTCCAGTGCGAGTGCTTGTTGCGTCTGGAAAACCCAGGAAAATGACGCGATTCGAGCTGAAGTGGAAGTCACACGGGCGCAGTTTGAAAAGCTGTGCGGTCCGCTACTGAAGCGCACGATGGTTCCAGTGCGCCAAGTCCTGCAAGCGAACAACATGGACGCTGAGGAGATCGACGCCGTTGTGCTGGTGGGAGGATCCTCTCGCATTCCGTGGGTACGCCGGCATCTAACCGACATGTTCCAGGGCCGCGCTCCTCTCTCCAATATCGACCCGGATCTCGCGGTCGCTTACGGAGCGGCTCGTACACTGGACTAGAAGGAGCTGGAAACGATCAATAGAAGATACAATCATCCATTCAAGCGACCAACCAGCCCGCAGTGTGCTACACTGAGGACCAATCTACGCTGGTAGTATCTCGTAATTCCTAGAGCGACGTGATCGCCGTTTGCACTACAACACAAGCACAAAAGTTAGTCTTACCAACAACACACTCGTTCTTACACCCTGAGTGCCTCCCTTACCGATTTCCGCGAGGTCCGGGGCCACGCTCACCGCGTAGACGTCTTGGATGTGGTGAAGGGCGAACTGCTGCAGCCGCTCGTTGATGCCGTCGTCGTCCTGGTCCGCGCGGTAGCCGCGCTGCGTCGCAATAGCTTTGGTGCAGGTCACCAGCGCGAAGTACGCGCGCAGGTTCTGCTTCTTGTTGAGCTCGATCGAGTGCGCGTAGTGCTTGCGTGCCTTCAGCAGGTTGTCCAGCCCGCCGATCGTCGAGTAGATCTGAATGCGCGATCGATAACAACGACGCTTTTCCATCACCTTTTTCATCTCATAAAAGCAACTCAACTACAACATCAACGTACGTCCGCCAGACGGCTGTGGGAGATGTCGTCCATGGGGTTCAGCAGCACCAGCTCTTCGTAGCAGAACGCGGCGTACCGGTATGCGCCCATTGACAAGTATGTCTCACCCAGCTCCGTCCACTGCGTTTAAACCAATAAAATCATAAAATCAGTGGGTCACTTGGTAAAAACAAAACCTTTTCTCCTGACTGCTAGAAGCACGTACAGCGGCCGGGTCCGATCCGAAGTTGCGCAGGAAGTCGTTGAGAGCTGCCACGACGTCTGCCGTCTTCTTCTGCGCCTTGAGCACGGCGATCTTGCGCTTGAGCACCAGGGCGTTGGCCGGGTTGGCCTCCAGAAGCTTGTCGTAGAGAGCCAGGGCCTTGGCGAACTCCCCGCGTTGCTCCATCTGCATGCCCTCGAGCCTGGCGACGCGTGAGCTGCCCGGGAACTTGGTTTGCAGGGCCTTGAGGCAGGTCTGTTTTAATCGGGTAAAACCACATGTTAGGCTGTGATTTCAACGCCTAAATCGGAGCTATTCATTGCCACCTCGGCCAGCTCGTCGTCGTGCAAGTCCAGCGCCGCCACCAACGTCTGCTCATACACCGTCCACACTGCATAAACACACTCGTGTCAAAGCGTTAAACTTGCGTAGGAGCCAGATATCCGCCGTTGCAGCACAATTGAACGCACACTCGTCGCCCAGCCCCCAGCTATGCTTTGTCACCAGCAGTTTCCCCACGCGCGCTACAGCCTCCGGCTCGCGCATTTTCTCCTTGCGCACGTAGTGCAGCAGCTCCAGCCCGCGGTCGCTTGCGCCGCTGCTCTCGGCATCCGCCAGCTTCTGCTCGAACTCGTGCTGCCCCATGACGTCAGTTGAAAAAGAGGGAGACTCGATGTTTTGTGTACCGCACACAAACGATCAAGTGCAGATCTTGATAAGCTCACTGTCGACAACATCCACCATATCTTACCTTCGGCGACGCGAGATCTAGCGCCAAAGTTGTTAGGCTATCCACGCTAGCCGCATCTTTTGGGGGCGTCTAGCAAAATGGCGAACCACTAGTTGTCTCCCCACCGCCAGCTGACACTGCAGGGCGAGACTCCACATGTCGTTCATTCTTGGAGACCACCTGGTCCACCTGAAATCATAAGAAGTCGTGGAGGCACCAGCCTAAGCTCCTCCTGCAGATATGCTGGTTTCCGAGCGACTTTGCCACCGCAAGCGAGACTTCGAACTCCATTATTCCAATTGCCTCGCCCTGCGCACCCGAACCTCCTCGAACACCCGACTCCAATGGTTAAGCTCGCCATCTTCGCCACTATCGCTGCACTCGCTGTAACGAGAACCACCGCCAAAGACAGCTGTGGGCTTGTGGACTTCGCTGCCAAAACCTCGGAGTTTAAGGACTTGAACGCTGCAATCGACCTTGCCGTCGCTGCCGATGAGGTGGCCTCGATGCTAGGCAAGTACGACCCGCTGGTTCTCAGCAACGTCCCACTCGGGGACTTCACCTTCAATCTCCTGGGCCAGGATCTAACGATCTCACCTACCATCGACTCGCTGAACATCACGGGACTCACGACCATCATCCCTCAGCACGTGAACGTGACGTCTTCGAACAGTGTCGACGTCGGAGCGTACTCGGAAGGCCAGGTATCCGTCGATGCTACTTTGACCGTAAAGATCAATGAGCTTGACGTGTCTGCCACGGCGCACGTCTTGCTGGGACTGGACAAACCGACGCTGAAGACTAATGTCGAGGCGAACGTGTACGCGTGTGCACCGGGCTTGTCGTGCTCGAACATGAACATCACGGAGATTGAGACTGAGTTGGTGAAGGCTGCAGCGGGTGGCAGCTACGGAAGTATTGTGAGCAAGGTGCTCAAGAAGTTCATGGACGCGTCGGTGAAGTCGGTAACGCTGGACTTCGCATCGGTATCTCCCTTCGTCATCACGTTTGATAGTTCCTCCTCAGCATTCTCGTCCTTGACAAAGCAGCTCTCGAACTACTCGGCTGCCAAGATCAACACGAAGGGAGACGTCTTCGACACGGTAGTCTCTACCATCAACGATGGGGTGCTGGGACTTCTGAACAATCTCATTGACGCGAAGCTGAAAAGCCTCTTTGGAGCGACGTGCCTGTCGGAGAAATAGGCTTGTCCCCCGTTAAATGTCCAGCTACATGCAGTCGAGTTTAAGTTTTAGGTTGCTTGTCCGACCTAGTACGACAAAACCAGTCATTTCACGTTTTTTTTGTTTTTTTTTTCTTTCTCATCCTTGCGACCATATTGTGAACAAGCCATCATGCACATAAGATAACGCCTATCACTACTTAAGTAAGTACTTTAACTGCACGATTCCGGGCTTGGATCCTGCGGACTGCAGCACGTCCACAAACGCAAGAAGCACAGGATCGTCGACTCTCTGCGTCGACGGATGGTTGTCGTAGGCCGCATCCATCTTCGGATGCAGCTGATCCTGTAGGCACACCAAAGCATCCACAGAAACGCCAACAACAAAAACCGGGTACATTTTACGCTACTGGAAGGCTGAACGAAGGCTAGCGGCACAACCAATCCCCCGACCAGCTACGTGATGTTGCATCCGTTCTCCGACACATCATTAAATGCTGCACGCGCCACGCTATCATCGACAACGAAAGGTGTCATGCCGGTATGACCCTCGCCTTCTTGGACCGATTCGCCCAGCTCGACTTTGTTCGTCTTGCTCTCGCTCGCCTCCATGTCCACGGCACTCGTTTCGCTACGGGGTAAACTCGTTTGCACAGCAAGACTTATCCCGCATTCTTCTTCGCTGGACAGTTGCTGCTCACAAGGGAGGACTTGCGAAGCTTCGGAGCCGCCTCTGTTGCCGCGGTTGAGCAAGCCGTCGAAAGCCTTCAAGAGACGAGTAAGTACAGCACACAATGAACGCTCAGCAACCGCTACATGTCGACAGACAGCGCACCTTTTGAAGCGGCTTCTTGATTTCAGCCCACAGATGTTCGTGGGCCTCGGACAGCTTTTGATCCAGCGCCCCGAAGGCGAACAGAGATCCGAACTCGGGCATGTTCTGCATCAAGTCTCTCCACATGTTGAGCTGGCTTTGAATCACTTCCCTGTCTTCCGCCTTCGACTGGATCACAACTTGCTTATAAACCTCCTTTGCCGAGTCATCGAAGGCGAAATACCCCCCGAACTTGGCGTCATGCTCTTCTTTTTCCAAGCGCAACTTCTCCACTCGATCCAGCGCGTTCTCCTGCACTCGGAACGAATGGTTGAAATAGTGCTCGAGCGCGTCAATCAGCACCTCTCCAGTCCACGATAAACCTTGTTGAACCTGTCGCTGAAATGCCTCAGTTGAAGCATCCAGCTTCGACAAAGCCAGCTTCATTTGCGTAGCATGCTCGCACTGGACGATGTCGCACAATACCTCGAGACTCTGCCAGAACGCCATACTCTCCTTTGTTGACGCTGCCTTCTTCTCACTCACGCGCACTTTCTTGCTGTACTTCGTCAATACCTCGTACAACGCCGCGATGTTCTGGTCGGCCGAAAGGGCCTTCACATGCGTGTAGCGATAGCGCGCGCAATTGTCAAAGTCTCCAGCGATCGCGTGGGCACGATGTCGACCAGCGATTTTCGCCTCCGCCTTGTCGATCTCCGTGTGAAGAGCTCTCTCGTAATCCGCCATCTTCTGCTTCGCTGCAGCAGCCGCCGCCTCGAAACTGGCCATCATGCCCTTGCTTTCTTCGACGATTCGAGAGATCTCGACTCGTTGCGCGAAGACATGGTCGTTGATACTTTCAAGCCACCGCTTCCACTCGCAAGATTGCTGCTGTTGGTGCAGTACGCACTGCTTAAACGCGGACATGGCCTCCACAATACAATCCGTCGCGGCTTTCCAAGCTAGCATCTCTTGACGTGCACTTCCGGAGCCTTTCTTCGCTTCAGCCATCTTGTCCTTCACTTGAACAACGCTGTACTGGACAGTGTCAACTGGGATACTCTATAAAAGCGCACAACAATGAATAAGTACTGAGTATTGCACAGAAATCAACAGGTTCACCAAGCCACGTACCATCGACAGACTGTAACCATCTCGTAGCGGTAGGCATTCCAGCGTTTTCACCACCCAGTCAACACAGACGTCCACTGTCTCACTCGAGTCGGGCTTCACCCTCGCTTTGCACAGCAAGCCAATAGTTGCATCTAGTTGGGTTATCGTTTTATCCTCGGTTGGTCGGTTGAGCACCTCCAACACACGTCGCTCCCAATTCGGGAACTTGATCAGCCGCTTGAGCCGTGGCTTACTGGCAACAGCGATCAGCAACTTCTTGGCCGCATCAGACGCAGACGCTCGGTCAGCACTCTTGCATTCTGGTGCTTCAACTTGATCGACCTCCTGGAGGTTCTTTTCAGCGTTGGATCCATCAAAGCTGTGGATGTTACCATTTCTGGGCACGTTTTCATTGACGCAGGTCTCGGTGTGCTTCCTGATCTTCCAGGAAACACTGCTGCCCTCACTTTCGTGCTCGGCATTCGATCGCTTTCCCAGTGAAGACTGAGCTGAAGCGCTTTGTGGGGCACGCACATTGACCTCCGCGGAAGATACAACGACACCTTCATCCTGCATCCCCGAGTTGTCATCATTTCTGCTGTAGAAGCAGCCACCCCTCTCTGAGTTAACGCCGTTCCAGACATCCACAGTAAAACCGTCCATCGGTAAATCATCCTCCCTAGCGTCCAGCTTGGTCTCTGACCTTTTCCTGTAAGAAGGGGCCTCGCTGGAGCGGGGAGACTTTGACATTGTTGGCTCGGTCGATGCGGGGGACCTAGGATACACTTTGACAGTCTCACGTTTCTCCGTCAGTACATGATCATGATCATGATCAAAATGGGGATGCAGCTTTGCCGCTGGACTCAGAACCTCTGGCGCAGGCATCGTTTCAGTCTCTTGGGTATGCTGCTCAGCTGTAGCGAAATGTGGTTGTAGGGAGTTTCCAGAGTGAGGCGAGACTGGCATCGCAATAATCCCCTCAACGTGCATGCTAGTGTCCACTTCGAGTGTCCTTGTTGTCCTTTCAAGATTTTCTGCGCTTGGCAACTCCACCCCGTTATCACCACTGATGTTCGACGATCTTTCCGGCTGTAGTAAGCTCGGGTTATCCTCATCTTCATTCTCCAGATGCACCAAAGAAGTTGCTACAACGTTGTCGTCGTTCTCCGGTTCAGCAACGCGTCCAGCAACAATGTCATGCCTTTGGTGCTGCTCTACAGTGACGTCCTCGACACGAGACTCCAAAATGTCGAGACTACGAGCATCCTTCACAATCGATTTCACTTGGAAATGATCCCAACTCCGCACTCGCACCAGGAATTCTTCAGCTTCGATGGCGCCTCCTAGCCGACTCTATCAAATGGGAGTACAACAAGGTCAGTTCCATGCCAAGTGCTCATCCGCAGTACGTAGCGTGCCTTTATCTTGGATACATATTTCTCGCGCTTCATACAGTCGCGCAACGCAGCCTTTCCGAAGGGAGGACTCTTGAGAATGTCAATAAAGAACACGCCGATTTTCTTCAGCTCGCCCAGCGTGTTGTCACACCACGCGTGTGATTTGGACCGTCCGTCTTCATTATAGTGCTTGAACCCGCAGGCAAAATCTCCGTCCCGAATTCCAACCTGACAGGCCACACTTCCTTCTTCAACGCCGTAGATCTCGTACCGATCCCCCTGAACCTTGCGAACCGAAAACTCAGCATCATACACGCACATCTACAGCAAAATCAAGTTAGTCTCCCCTCATTTTCTAGCTCTACCACAAAGTAACTCTCGTACTCGAATAATCTGAGGCCCCGATCGAGACCTCGTCGACTGAGGAGCCTTCTCCCTTTTAGGCCGAGCTTGGACCTCCTTCTTAACGCGCACCTCCTTCTCAGCCCGCGCTTGTACTTCCTTCACTTGAGCAACATTCTTGTTGTCCCACTTGATGACGAACTTAGCGAGCTCATCAAGTCGCCCGAGTCTCTTCAGGTTCGACTAAATACACGGATAAAAGATCCCCTATTAGTTCTCAGAAGGGAAACAAGAAAAAGCGAAAAACCTCAAAAAGCATCCCCTTCAGACCTTCCTGGCCGAAATGAACTCAGCCCGTTTCTTCATGTGCAGCTCCTCCCTGCGACTCAAAGGAACTCGTTTGTCCACGAAGAGCACAAATAGTTTGCCTGCTTCGGCCTCGTTGAGGGTTTCGAGACTCTGCTCACACCAGTTGTGGGGGTTCTTGGAGGTCAAAGTGTCGGCGCCCATCACCCCTGACGGACGGTCGCCGGTCCGAATGCCGGCACCGTAGGCCACGCCGGGCTCCAAGACGTCGCAGAACTCGAAGGCCGATGCCTCGCTCGACACGCGACGCACGGAGAAGTCGAACGGCAGGTCAACGCTGTCCTCTCGCCTGTAGACGTAGAACTTCATAAGGAGGAGCCACGCCGGCAGGTACCAGCAAGTTTCCAGCGAGTTTCCGAATGGGTTGCGATTTCGGAAACTCGAAAAAAACTTGGGAGATGGGCGGCGGAATCTCGTTCTTCATTGGATAGCTTGGAAATACCAGCAAAGGGATGTATGTGTACCACAAGGGTACTTCTAAGGTTTAAGACGCTTGAGCAATGGCCCAGTTGCACAGTTCGATCGTGGCTGGCGTCCAATGGGAACAGCTGCCTCGGTTACTAAACAACTTCCGCTAAACTGCACTATAACGACACTCATACACAGCGCTGCCGCACTGGGTCGTGGTCCAGCCACGATTTGACAGTGCATTAGGTAAGGCCGCTGGCTACGACCGTCCGCAAGGACAGTCGCAGCCTCTCCGACCGCCAGCTCAGGGATCATGAGCGGCGGGCGAGGTCATGTACGTCGCCTCATAGAGCGCCAGCGAGTCCCCAGACATTAGCTGACTGGTCACGACATGGAGGATGTTGTTAGTTCCCGGTGCCTATTTGATACTAGTAGTACTCGAACAACGTAGCGAATCGTTTGCAGAGGCCATTGTGTCTGAAACTGATCATTATGCCGTGGGCAGAACAACT
>AWVW02031648.1:0-12652 GCA_000500225.2 Phytophthora pinifolia
ACAACATGCAGCATCTATTGCAGCGCGGTCTTCGAGACATCCAAGAGATCCGCGACCTGGTGAAGCAAGCCGCTGCCAGACGAGAGAGCGAGAGGCAAGACATGAGCATGTCCAGGGCGACCATGGAAACCAAGAAATTAAGTTGAAGTGCACCGAAACCTATTCGAGGTCTTACGCTTGACGACATCAATATCAACTATAAGTTAATCTTATACTTGTTCAGAGCGTATACTTTCGCGCGTACACGTCGGTTATCCTTTGCTGGCCTTTGATGAGACTCGTCGCTCGCCATGACAAAGCGCTCTCCGTATGAGCTCGACGGCGCCGTGTCGCTGGCGAATGGTGCGCAGCGAACGAGGAAGAAAAAACGGCGTGGAAATGCCAGCGATTGTGAAGCGGAGGCAAACGCTGCGTGGTTGGACTCTATCCTGCATCCAGCGCAAAACGAACCACTTCAAGTCGAGCAGACCCAACACAATGAAGTCGCTGCACATGCTCAACCAGTGATTGAGAAGCGAGAAGTACATACCCAGGTGAATATTGGGCTCTCTTTGTGATACAAGGAAGGCTAATTGGTTCGATGGTTGTGCTGGTAGATGAGCGTGGAAGTTTTGGAGCAGAAAAAAATGTTATTACCCTATCTCGACAAGATTGAGTATATCAATTGCCAGCTACGGTAGGCAAGTAGCAGGAACGGTAGTAGTGTGGATAGATATGAATGGTAAACTGAAAACTCGAACATGTGTAGGCAGCGTGGACTTCTGCCAGCTGAAGTGAAAGACGATCAAGGTCGAGATAGTAGCCAAGCTGGCCAAGGTTCTCATAGCAAGTCACTGGTGAAGCCACCGTCTCGCACTCTTCCTGATGCGTTGGTAACTCGGAATCAAGATGAGACAGACGCTGAAAGAGAGACGCCATCTGCATTTACTCCGGCCAAAGTGTCGACGAGAATGTTGCGATCACGCTATCCACGATTCTTCGAGGCTATTGTGCAAGCAGATACAACAAAGATCGTGGTCCCCAGACATCGCGGGATCAATTGGCTCCTTCGAACGATCGAGGTGGTTTTCAATGCGCTTTCGGACGTCTTACTTGTCAAACTGGGAGCTGAGAAGACCGAAGTCCCGCAGAGTCGCCTGGCCGCCCCGGGATGGCTGGCCATGCCCTTCTTCGCTCGCAGGTTCATCCACCATTCGTTGGGGCTACCAGAGCTCGCTGATCAAGAGTGTTTGGATCTCATGTACAACATCGAGCTTACACGGGAGCAGTATCCGCAGGTGGCCTTGTTCGCTTCATTCCTGAGAGAGATCTTGGACGAGGACACGCTGCTCTTCTTCCTCTTCGTACGAAGTCATCTTCAAGACGAATTGGATCTTGATCTCGCCGCAAAAGAGAAACAGGCGCATTCCTCAACAGCGAGCGGGGCGAAGAAGTACATTGCAGCAAACATGATTGAGCTGCGTAGTCACCCGTTGATTCCAGATGGAACGAAGCAGGTTTTCTTGTCCACAACGGCGTGCGAAAGCGTCATGCAGCGAGTATTCGAGTATTCCCGCCGTCTTCGGAACGACGGAGCGCCTCGCATCGTAGCACCCTTCCTTCTGGCGCAATATATTGTCCGTGAACCCATCGTGGGTCGTCTGCAGAGTCATGACGGCTCCCGCTTCATGGTCTCCGCCGAGGTCTTTTTGACGACGTTGGTGCAGTTGTTTGGCGAAGTGGCCGAGGATATCCTGGCTCAGTTCAAGTTCAACGACGACGGCGAGTCTCTGTCGAGTCTAATTCGCCTGCGAGACACCATCACGCTGGACTCGAAAGTCGACAAGTGGCTGACGCTCTACGCCGAGCAAGAGAGAGCGCTACGCAACCAGAAGATCGAGTTGATGAAGATGGAGCGCAGCAACGCCAACAACCAGTTCCGCGTCCAGATCCGCTTGTTGGAGAACCGGATCCGGCTGCAAGAACTGGAGCTTCAGCACATCCAGAAGAAGATCTCGGACGGCGAGAACCTCGTGAATAACGTGTGGAAAGAGGTCGTAGCGGTGAAGTCTCCTCCACTGCAAACTCGGGGTATCAATGCGCCCACAAAGGAGCTTGTTTCAGTCCTGGGGCGGTTTGAAGCACACATCGCGAGGCTGCACAAGAAGCACGACATCGCGGTCAAGGCGTCGCTGCTTCTGGCTGTGCCCTGGCAGCAGCAGATGGAAGAGCTGAGACTCCGCATGGTGATCCGGATCCAACGCGCCTATCGAGCTCGCAAGCGCGCTCAGGCAACAAAGCAGCAAGCGCGAGATAAACTGTCCAGTCAAATCCGAGAACGGGAGCTCGAACTCAAGAACCAGGCGCTGGAGCGGAAGCGGCTTGAAGCGTTGAGGGAGAAAGACATGGAGCGTCATCAGCAGCGGCTCAAGGCCAAGAAAGAGCAGGAAGAGAAACAGAAGCGCGAGCTGGAAGAGAAGCAGAAGAAGCTGGCCTTGAAAGCTCGGGAAGAAGAAGCTGCACAGCGCGCTGCCGCGGTCAAGAAGAAGGAAATCTCCCACGTCATGCAGCAATGGGAAGCCTTTGTAGTGAGGAAGAAGAACCGACGCAAGGCCAGCCTTTTGTTCGTGAAATTCAAGCTTATGAAGTGGAAACTGCACTTCGCTTTACACAAGCGCATGGCGCGTGCAGCGAGGATGATTCAGCACTTTGTACGCCAGCGGAAGGAGCATCAACAGCTTCGTAAGCTGATGAACTTACGCGCCAAACGCAACAAGGTGGCCACGAAATACCTGCTCAAAATGCAGTCTCGTCAGATGAATCGCTTGTTCAACCACTGGGCAGCCTTCACGCTTGAGCAGCAGAGACTGCGCGAAAACGTCGCGGCTATCATCCAGAAACGAGAGGAGCACTGGTTCCAACGCTGGCTTAGCTTTGCTAGCTTGATGCAGCAACGAAAAGTGGAAGCCGCGCTTTTGATCCAGCGCCAGTATCGCGGTCGAGTGGCTCGTCAAGTGTTCCGCTTTCAACGTGACCGACATCGGAAAGCGGTAAAGATCCAACGAGTTTATCGAGGATACCAAGGCCGAGTCATTACCAGGAAGCGCAATGAGATAAAATCCATTCAGGATGAAGGCGTCCAGTCGATTTTACGACGTGTACGGATTCGAGAAACAGGAACTTGTTTCGAGATGCTCGTCCGCTTCACTTTCTGGCAGCTTCGAGTCAAAGAGATGGCTCAAACTCGACGGCAAGGCACCAAGAGAACGATGTTGATTGCGTGGGGTACGTTCGTCACTCTGAAGAAGGAGAAACGAGCAGCTCGACAACGTTTTCATAACCACAGTGCCTTGGTCATTCAACGCAACTATCGCCGTCATCGCTGCCAAGTTGTGTTCAAGGAGAGGCTACGTCTGCACCGAGCTGCGACCGTGATCCAGCGCGTGTTTCGAGGCTTTCTAGCTCGGCAAGCAGCCAAACGCCGACGCTGGGAGATGAACGCAGCGCTCCAGGTACAGACCGTTTGGAGGAGGTTCAAGGCCAAGAAATTCGTGGCAGCTTTGAGGACGGAGAAGATCCTTCTCGCGACGTACAAAGGAGATTACAGCGCCGTCAAACGCGCCATTGAGGGCGGCTTCTGGTACGTCGTGGACGTAGAAGGTAACGGTATCCTGCACCTGGCAGCTGTGGCAGCACACAAGCGACTCGTCAAGCTCTGTCTGCGCAACTCGTTCGACATCAACCTCGTCAATTACCGCAGTCAAACAGCGTTGCATCTCCTGCTAGCTAATCTCCCTCCATCGAGCGCGGTAGCTGAAGCGAGCGACGTGAGAGCACGCGATGAACGGGTGGCGCTTGCCGAGTATATGATTGAGCATGGAGCGTGGCACGAAGCCCCTGGCGAAGAAGGCTTCACTCCGCTGCTGTTGTGCTCGTCCTTGGGTCAAAGCAAAGCCGTCGAGATGCTCATTAATCATGGAGCAAACACAGAGGCACGGACGTTTGAAGGAGGCTTGAACGCTGTGCAGCTGGCGGTGGAAGGCAACCACGCTGACACACTGAGGGTGTTACTGGAGTCTGGAAGCTTTGACGCAGGCGATAGCGGCCAAACAACCGAGTTGTTGCTCCACGCTTGTGCTGGACGAGGCTTGATAGACTGCGTTCGAGTGCTGGTTGAACATATCCGGCAACGACTGGAGATCTTCGGCTACGATGCCTTGAACACGTGCGACTCGGAGGGCTACACCCCGCTGATCTACGCTGTAAGCAACGGATACGTTGACGTCACCGCGTGTTTGCTGGCGGCTGATGCTGGGCCTGATGTCAAGGACTACTTCGGCCGTTCACCACTCCACTTCGCGCTGATCTCCAGTGACGCAGCTATCGGCGAGGCACTAGTAACCCTCCTCATCCATTACGACGCGGACGTGAATATGAAAGACACGGACGGCGACGCGCCACTGCACGTGAGCTGTGTGGGCGACGAGTGGCTAGCGTGTACACACCTCTTGCTCACAAGCGGCGCCTTGCTCTGTGCGAATGCGCTGGGCAACCATCCAACGCACATCGCGGCGCGCCACGGAGCCGTCGAGACTTTGCGGCTGCTCATCGACTATGGCGGAGACATGAACTTGAGGAACTACGAAGGCAAGACGCCGTTGGGCATGGCGCGGATGAACGACAAGCCAGGCATCGTCGAGTTTGTATCAGCGTACTTTGCTCTGGAATCGACCGTCAAGAAGGACGCAAACACGCCGGAACTTGAGCTTGATGAACAGCCTGAAAGCAACCAGGAAGAAGGTGAAAGACCGGAAGATGAGCGACTTGTCTCTGAAGAGGACAACCTCCCACAGGATCGGACGCCGGCGGAGTGGACTGCTGCGGTCTTGGAAGCGTACTGCATGGGGTCGATCGCAGAGTGGACACAGTACGTCGATTCCTCAACTGAAATGCCATTCTACTACTGCTTGGAGGCATCTGGCGAGCACGTGTACACTTGGGAGACCCCCATCGAGTTTGACGCCGCCATGGGTGACACCTGGGAGATCGTCCGTGGTCCTTCGGCTGCTGAGAGTCGCTACTATCTGTTCCACAGCCGACTTACGGACGAGCTGACGTCCACCATCCCGGCCATTGACTACACGCTGCTGCAGGATGTGGTGCAGAACTCCAAGCGGATGAAGCTCCTGCGAGCTCGCGTCCGGAAAGTGTCGGCTGAGGAGCTCAGTGCGTCAGCTATGGAGTACATGCGCTTCTTCCACGGCTTCGAGGCGGAGAGCGCGCAGATCCGCAAGGAAATGCGAGCAGCCACCAAGATCCAGCGCCACTTCCGTGCTCGACGAACGCGCTTGCTGGTTAAAGCTCTGCTGCATCAAAACCGATGCGCAGTCGATCTCCAACGCGCTTTCCGAGGCCGCAGAGCTCGTCGAGAAGCCAAGCTGCGTCGAACGCAGCAGACCGAAATCGTCAGGATCCAAGCCACGTACCGCGGTCACTTGACGCGCAAGCGTGAAGCTCGAGGGCTACGAGCCCAGCGTCTACTACATCTTAAGCGCAGACTCGCCGCGCGCGAGATTCAGCGCGTGTTCCGCGGCTTCACGGGTCGTAAGCGTGGCTATCGTGAGAAGGTAGTGCAGCGTCTTGGTCCAAAGGGATACTTTGAATGGGAAGCACTACGGAAGCGGGCGACGACGGTGAGATCCTTCAAGGTTTGGGATGAGATGGAAGCGCGCATCGACTTCCCGGGCGTGCTGTTCTACTGCCACCAGGTCACTCGCGCGTGTAGCTGGCAACAACCTCCTCCTTGGATCACAAATGACCACGAAGGATTCGAGAATCGGCGACAGCTGGTGCGGTGGGGATACACCGAGACGATGCAACTCGGTGCTCAAACGCTCCAGAGGTTGTGGCGCGCTCGAGTGGCGCGGATCTCGCTCCAAATGGTGCTGCGTGCGGTGAGACTCATGAAGACTTGCGAGCGAGAATACCTCGAGGAGCCCACGCACTTGGCTAAGATGGGCAACTACGTGCTGTACCTACACACGATCGTGCACGACTACGAGCGAGCGAGGCCTCTTTACGGGAGACTCATGCGCGTGATGGCACAGCGTGGACCAGACATCCCGTTCGTGCTCTTCTCGTATGGGATTTTCCTGTACATTACGCGGGAGGAGGACACAACGCTCGTCGAGGAGATGATTTTACGCGGGAAGCTAGCGGACCCGACGCTTGTTAAGTACAAGGTGGCGTTCCTGGGCTTCTTCCGGCAAGCGATCTTGCAGAACCCGGACGACGCAGAGGCTCACATCAACTACGCCGCCTGTGTCCAGTGGCTCTACGAACAGTATGATGAGGCCACAGCGCATTATCTACAGGCTCTGGCCCTGGCACCGCAACGCAAAGGCACGATGGAGATCTTTCAGAGCATGTTGGACCGCCGGAGACGCATCGAAAGGGCCAAACTCACGCCTCGGAGCCGGAAAGCGTTCACCAAGATGGAAGATGCGGGCGTGGAAGAGCAGTTTGATGCCTTTGCGAGATTCCGACGATGGCAAGCCAAGCAGGCGGGAGAGGACGATCGAGCTCGCCGTTTGGTCCTCGAAGCCGAGCAGGATGCGGCCAACAGGTTGCAAGCTGCACGGAAGATCCAAGCGCGGTATCGTCGTCGAAATGCCATGCGCAAGGTGACGCGTCTTCGGCTAGAGTACAAACTGGCCGCTGCCAAAGCTGAAGAAGCCCAGCAGCAAGCTCTGTACGTCAAAATCGTTTCAGCTTTCGAAGTCGTCGTCTCGAGTACGAGCAAGAAAAAAAAGACGACGAAAGGAGAACCCGCCACCGTCTTGAGTCTCCCCGTCCTCCAGCTTGATGCCATCTTCGCCTCGCTTCAGATGGGCTTCACGGACGCGCAGTTGAAGGCAGTGAGCGCCAAGTTCCGGAAAGACCATCCCAAGCTCAAGCACGTTAACGTCATGGACGTTTGTCGCTTCGTACAGGCCCAACCACTGCTGCAAGAGAGGCTCACTACCATTTGAAGCGCAAAGTATCATATCACATGAGCGGCGACAGATATTATCGAATACATATTATTTGGTACGAATTTGATATGCATCTAGAGTACTTGATCGTTGGATTGAACTGTCTGTCACATGATGCGTAGACGCTTCTACGCATCGAGCACCCAACTCGACTTGCAGGCTTCCTCGCACGAGATGCGCTTGCTTGGGTCGGGGTGGAGCAGCGAGGCTAGCACGAACACCGCCTGAGGGGACAAGGTGGGTGGGAAGAACCACGTTGGGAAAGCCACGGGGCGACGCTGCTGGACGCCGCCCGCGCCAGCCGCTCCTGACTTGAGCATACTCGCTTCAGCTGAAAACGGACTGCTGCCACCTGCAGAGGGAGAGCACGAGCCCGAGGCTTGGCCCTGGTTCCACAGCATGTTGGAGCCGTTGAGCATCAGCCCGAGCATCGGGGCCGTAGCGTGAAAACTGGGGTGGGCGGGCGACATCTCCGGCATCTGCTGCTTGGAGCCATTGGAGCTGCCGTTCGCCTGGAACAGACTGGCGTCGAACAGCAACTTGCCGGTGTGCGGGTCAGTAGGCAGAGACCGCAGCCACTCGCCGAACTTGAGATATCGAGGGCACGTGGCCAGGTCGCGTCCGAAGGGCAGCGTGCCCACAAGCAGTCCGTACAAGATGACGCCGCTGCTCCACATGTCGGCCTTGCGTCCATCGTAGCCGTAGCGCGCGTTCTGCAACACCTCAGGCGCCACGTAGTGCGGCGACCCCACGATCGAATTGAGACGGCGGAAGCGCGACGGCGCCATGAGGTTCGTGAGTTCGCCGTTGTTGTCGTGGTCGTCGGCGCTGGCTCCGCTGCTGACCGCAGCGATGAAGTGCGCGGAGAGACCGAAATCCGCGATCTTGAGAACGTCCGAGTCGCTGAGCAGCAGGTTCTCGGGCTTCAGATCTCGGTGGACGATGCCAAGTTGATGGCAATAGCGCACGCCGGCCAATAGCTGCGTAAAGTACGTCCTGGCCACGTCTTCCTCGACTCCTGAGTCTCCTCGGATGCGGTCGAAGAGCTCGCCTCCGTAGGCCAGCTCCAATACCAGGAAAATGGTCGACTTGGAGGGCTGCACCAGCTCCAGCACGTCGTAGAGCTGCAGCACATTCTCGTGGCCGCTGCCGATGCGTTCCCCACTCACACTGTTGCCCGTGAGCTTGTGCATGTGCGCGATTTCGCGGTAAATGGTCTTGCGCGCCTGCAGAAAGGCGCGATACTTGGCCGGCATACTAGGGATCACGTAGGCCACGTCGTTGACCAGCACCACCTCGTCCCCTTCCACCTGTTCTTCCTCCCCCTCCTGCACAGCCTCCGCATTGGAACTCGCTGCTGCCGAGGCCGCAGCTCTCCGGCAGTTCTCCTGCACTGGGTCTTCACTGGGACTGCGTCTTTCGGCCGTTCTCCGTCTCCTTTGCGGCTGTTGGTCCCGTAGCTCGTCCTCGTGGTGGTCCAGCAGCCAGAGACTCACACACATCTCCAGTGTGAGTTCTCGAAGCACGGGGGGAGTGGAGCTTCCCCCCATGACGTAGCAAGCGAGCAGCTCCCGTCGCCGAGGCAAATGTACCCAGTAGACATTGTCCAGCGTCATTCCCCGTACGTGGCCCAGTACCGGCGCCCCTTTCTTCACCACCTCTGCTCGACGTAGCGCGCCGGGGCTGATGAGCTTGTAGCCCACGGGGTTGAGGATCTTGACGGCCACGGGTCGCTTGAATCGCTGGTCGAAGGCCTCGTACACGACGCCGGCGATACCGCCGCCCAGGTAGTTGCCCATCGCCAGCGCCGTCTGGCCTGGCTGGGACGACAGCGTGATATGCTGGCCGTCGTAGGCCGCCACGCGCTCGGGAGACACGTCCGCTTCGCTCAGAGGCATGTACTTGGTCTTGAGCAGCGCCATACTTGGCTGGCGTATACCGGATAGTGTGGAATTAATTCGTGGAGGGTGCGAGGCTATTTTATTCTCGCTCTTCGCCCGGTATTAATTCGCTCCCTGGTTGATGCAGCGTGAGAGGTCTAGCCTTGGGCGCAGGTCTTTCTTGCGAGCGAAATTGCTAATGGAGAAGTCGAGGGGCAGGGGCTCTCGCCTCGAGGTTCGGTTTTTCGCTTGTTGCAAGATTTTTGACGGACTGTTTTTGCGCGCACCAAGGAGAAAAACACTGGCGTTTATTATGCCGTGAATGGTGCGGCTCAAGGTTGCTGGAGAGCGACGCTCCAAGCAGGAGAAAGATGGTGGTGTGGGCTCAGTTCGGTGCAGCTGGCTGGCATGGCGGCGGATGTTTTGGACTAGACGATGCAAAGCGGACAGCGCTGGCGAGAAGCAAGATTATCAATTGCCAGCAGATGTCGAGCAAACTTCTCGTGTGTCAGAGAGCAGTGGACGAGCGAGCTCATGACGAGGTTCTTCCGACCAGCATGCATCGCATCGCAGATTTTCGCAGCACGACGAAATAGCCGACGGCTGACTGGGCTCTTGTATGCCCACGTGCTGACTACCTATCAGATAAATATCACCAAATTACTCCAATCACGACAAAGTCAGATGCTGCATAAAAGCGTACTTCAAGCGCCGGAGGTGGAGCTCCGGTCCGCTTCGCCGCCATAATGCACGCAGCGGTGAGCCTTGGTGTCCGCTTGCAAGCAGGATCTCTCATGACCATTTGCCGTGGTGACGTCGGTTTTGCATCCGTGACCTCGACCGCGCCTGCTCCAGTCAGGCGTCCTTTGGTCCAGAGGCTCCAGGCTGGAGTCTCATTCACCGCCGTTTTGCCCCGAGTTCCATTGCTTATTCACGGCCCGTTCCGTGCAGACGGCGCTGAAAGCTCAGCGCCTTTGGGCCAACGGCGAAGGATGGTGGTCTCTGCTGCTGGCTGCGCAGTCAAGCGTTGCTCTCGTCAAGAGCAGGACCCGGCAGTGCAGGTGATGCCTCGCAGCAGCGTACCGTTGAGGCTGCTGGCGTGTTGCACACGCCGCTCATCGTGAAGAGCGGAAGCAAGGACTCACAGATTTGTGCTCTTAAAAGAGCCTAAAAGCTACAATTGAAGAGCACGCACATTTCGCCGTCTGCTTCGCATTTTGCCCAATCGCACCTAACTGCAATCTTCACGACGATGGCATCGCCGTCGGGAGACGTGCGCGAGGCGCTGCGGGTGTCTCTGGGCTGGCGCTTCTCCTTCGCGAGTGCAGACCCTCTGGCCGTGCGCTGCCTGGTGGCGCATCCGAGGGATGCAGCGCACCTAGCGGAGTGGCTGGTGCGCGCACTGCCGCCACTATTGCCGGTGCCTCAATCCGTCCCTGCAGTTAGGGAGCGCGAGCTGAAACAAGTGGGCGACACCCTATCGACGGATCTGGAGACTCTCTTAGAGCGAGAACTTGGCTTTGGGCGCTCGGCGCAGCTACTGGAGGCGGCGGGGCAACGGGCTGCATCACGAAGTCGTGCCGAGTACATTGAAGATCTGCAGCAGGTGCGGCCGACAGTTGAAGAGCACAATAATTGCTCAGTATTGACAGGGATGGGTGTGATATGCTTGTCGATATGATCAATCCTATTGATTGATTTCATGAGCAGTTAACGACAAGGGAGGTGCTGGACAAGCTGTATGCCGACATTCCGTCATATCCGCGCGAAGACGTGACCAAAGTCACTCGCGGGCTGTTCGACATGCAAGCCACGCCTCGTAGCGCCCACTTGTCGGTTTTAAGAGGGATCTTCACGACGGCCTCGGCAGCTTCAACTTCAGCATGCACTTTTGCCGTGTTCGACTACGACACGCAGTCGCTGCAAGACGTGCTTAAGTACAATCGGGCGGTGCTGGAAGGCCGTCGAGGTGTCGACGTGGATGCAGCGTGCATGGAAGAGGATCAGGACGCCCTGGGAGACCTCAAGAAGCGAATGGTGCTGTTCCAGTTGCGCCACGTGCTCGAGTTCCTGCACGAGCGCGGTCTGGCCTGCGACGGGCTTGCGCCTCGCGATCTGCATCTTACAGACACGTTGTGGCTGCGTCTAGCGGCGCTGCCGTGTGTGCTCAAGTCGTGCGCGGCAGCCCGCGTTGCCGACCAGCCAAACCAAAGCGGAGATGACATTGAGCTTTTGAATGCTGTGGCTGTGCCTCGCGATGTCGAGTCGATCTCATCGAGATCAATTACGGAGCGATGGTGTACCGGTGATGTCAGTAACTTCGAGTACCTGATGGTGCTCAACACGGCGGCGGGGCGGCGCATGGAAGACGGCGTGTTTCATCCCTTCTTGCCGTGGGTTACAGATTTCACCGCAGGCCCGCATGGCGGCTGGCGTGAGCTGGGCAAAAGCAAGTTCCGTCTGAACAAGGGCGATGCACAGCTCGACCGCACATTTGCAAGCAGCGCTGTTCCTCACCATATCACGGAGAGTTTATCCGAGATCACCTACTACATTTATCTGGCAAGACGCACCCCAATGACGCTGCTCCGTCGCGTAGTACGTGGAGATTTCCAGGCGCGCGAATACCCCGCCACGATGGCGCGGATGTTCCAGTGGACGCCTGATGAATGCATCCCGGAATTTTACACGGATCCTGCCGTGTTCAAGTCACTTCATGACGGCGATATGGAGGATCTGCAGCTTCCGCCGTGGCGTTTTTCAGATGGTGGAGGGGAAGCCACCGCGTCAGATTTCATACAGTGTCATCGTGCAATGCTTGAAAGCGATGAGGTGTCGGTGGCACTGCACAAGTGGATTGACTTGAACTTTGGCGCTGCATTGAGTGGAGAAGCAGCCATCCGCGAGAAAAATGTCCCGCTTGTTGTTCACGCTGCTAGCAAAAGTCCTGGGTTTGTGCAGCTTTTCGACGTGGCGCATCCACGACGAGTTTGGCGTAAGCCTGCAGTACCGGCTGAGGTGGAATCAGAGGTCCCAGAAGCTGCGCTACGGCCACAAGGCACCACAAAGGAAGTCAACGCCATGCTTTCAAGAGCGATGCAGGTTGTGGCAGACGCGCAGAAGGAAAGAACCTCTCCGTCACTGTTGGGTTTGAACGGCGGTGGTGGTGGCTTAGGTGGAATGAACGTACTGGGAGGTGGAGCTAGAGGTGGTGCGCAAGAAGTGGAGGTATCGCGGTTCGGTCTGCATAGTCAAAGTGCTGGGGATACCGGTGCTCTGCCCAGCGGGGCTGGCGGAACCAATGCACTAAGCATGTCAGCGGCCTCGCCGAACGAGGCAACACGGAGTCAAGTCATTATGCGCAATCTAAAGCAACGCCGACGCGGGGGCAACAAACCCCGAGCACGATCTCAGGCCCACGTGACAGGGACTGAGCCACTTATCTCGCCCCCGGCGTTCCTCTCTGGAGGCAGTCGTGAAGCCGCGTCACCCCCAGCGCCGTCGCCTGGACCAGGGACGAGTGGCTTAGGCTCGTCGAGGCTAGGAAACCTTTTCCATTCGGATTCAGCCAACCCAATCAACCCAAGCAACGGTGGCAGCAACAGCAACAGCTTTGTTGGCGGGGCCAAGCCTGCGGGATCAGACGCGTCGGCTAGTCCCCCGAACTCCTCTGGGAAGATTACAAGCTCCCATCCCAACACGAGCAGCCGAAGCTTTACTGGAAGTGGTGGGGGCACGGAGCATCTTCGTGTGCTTACC
>AWVW02031649.1:0-13287 GCA_000500225.2 Phytophthora pinifolia
ACAACATGCAGCATCTATTGCAGCGCGGTCTTCGAGACATCCAAGAGATCCGCGACCTGGTGAAGCAAGCCGCTGCCAGGCGAGAGAGCGAGAGGCAAGACATGAGCATGTCCAGGGCGACCATGGAAACCAAGAAATTAAGTTGAAGTGCACCGACACCTATTCGAGGTCTTACGCTTGACGACATCAATATCAACTACTACCTCTGGTCGAAAATGATGGATATTATTCTGTATGATGTTGTTGAGGTCGACATTAGCTATACATTCTATCATATGTTTTGCAGCGCGTCGTTCAACGGAGCGATCATCAATTGGAAGAGCACGAAGCTTCTCCGCTGCTTTCGCTCTCTCCAGCTTCTTTCGCCCGGAGTTCTGCTTGATACGACTCTGCCACACGCCCCCCACTATGCCTGCCTCGATGCTGACGCAGTAGTGGGCCCAAATTTTGCCAACAGCGGACGGTGTACGGGAAAACTGACGTGCCACTGCTGCCTTGGCGCCGTGGGGTAGTTTGTCGCCCACATTGCGTTTGAGAAGCTCGTCGATGATGCATCGGCGTTGTGGGTCCGTCAGGTTGAGCATGGTGACGCGTAGGTAGCGTAGATCTGGCTGGCTTGGCCTGGGCGGAAATCGGGAAATGAAAAGTGTGGAGCCGACTCACTCTCCTGGCTGTAAGTTAGGCTAGAGGAGGCTTTCAGAGCCATTTAAAGTATCTACCAATAGAGGAAGCGCCGCCCATGCGTTCTATCCAATCAGCATTGCTATACAATGCGTACTCACTTTGAAATGATTACTTTTAGTCAAACATATCCATCATTTTCGACCAGAGGTAGTAGAAGTTAATATTATACTTGTTCAGAGCGTATACTTTCGCGCGTACACGTCGGTTATCCTTTGCTGGCCTTTGATGAGACTCGTCGCTCGCCATGACAAAGCGCTCTCCGTATGAGCTCGACGGCGCCGTGTCGCTGGCGAATGGTGCGCAGCGAACGAGGAAGAAAAAACGGCGTGGAAATGCCAGCGATTGTGAAGCGGAGGCAAACGCTGCGTGGTTGGACTCTATCCTGCATCCAGCGCAAAACGAACCACTTCAAGTCGAGCAGACCCAACACAATGAAGTCGCTGCACATGCTCAACCAGTGATTGAGAAGCGAGAAGTACATACCCAGGTGAATATTGGGCTCTCTTTGTGATACAAGGAAGGCTAATTGGTTTGATGGTTGTGCTGGTAGATGAGCGTGGAAGTTTTGGAGCAGAAAAAAATGTTATTACCCTATCTCGACAAGATTGAGTACATCAATTGCCAGCTACGGTAGGCAAGTAGCAGGAACGGTAGTGTGGATGGATATGAATGGTAAACTGAAAACTCGAACATGTGTAGGCAGCGTGGACTCCTGCCAGCTGAAGTGAAAGAAGATCAAGGTCGAGATAGTAGTCAAGCTGGCCAAGGTTCTCATAGCAAGTCACTGGTGAAGCCACCGTCTCGCACTCTTCCTGATGCGTTGGTAACTCGGAATCAAGATGAGACAGACGCTGAAAGAGAGACGCCATCTGCATTTACTCCGGCCAAAGTGTCGACGAGAATGTTGCGATCACGCTATCCACGATTCTTCGAGGCTATTGTGCAAGCAGATACAACAAAGATCGTGGTCCCCAGACATCGCGGGATCAATTGGCTCCTTCGAACGATCGAGGTGGTTTTCAATGCGCTTTCGGACGTCTTACTTGTCAAACTGGGAGCTGAGAAGACCGAAGTCCCGCAGAGTCGCCTGGCCGCCCCGGGATGGCTGGCCATGCCCTTCTTCGCTCGCAGGTTCATCCACCATTCGTTGGGGCTACCAGAGCTCGCTGATCAAGAGTGTTTGGATCTCATGTACAACATCGAGCTTACACGGGAGCAGTATCCGCAGGTGGCCTTGTTCGCTTCATTCCTGAGAGAGATCTTGGACGAGGACACGCTGCTCTTCTTCCTCTTCGTACGAAGTCATCTTCAAGACGAATTGGATCTTGATCTCGCCGCAAAAGAGAAACAGGCGCATTCCTCAACAGCGAGCGGGGCGAAGAAGTACATTGCAGCAAACATGATTGAGCTGCGTAGTCACCCGTTGATTCCAGATGGAACGAAGCAGGTTTTCTTGTCCACAACGGCGTGCGAAAGCGTCATGCAGCGAGTATTCGAGTATTCCCGCCGTCTTCGGAACGACGGAGCGCCTCGCATCGTAGCACCCTTCCTTCTGGCGCAATATATTGTCCGTGAACCCATCGTGGGTCGTCTGCAGAGTCATGACGGCTCCCGCTTCATGGTCTCCGCCGAGGTCTTTTTGACGACGTTGGTGCAGTTGTTTGGCGAAGTGGCCGAGGATATCCTGGCTCAGTTCAAGTTCAACGACGACGGCGAGTCTCTGTCGAGTCTAATTCGCCTGCGAGACACCATCACGCTGGACTCGAAAGTCGACAAGTGGCTGACGCTCTACGCCGAGCAAGAGAGAGCGCTACGCAACCAGAAGATCGAGTTGATGAAGATGGAGCGCAGCAACGCCAACAACCAGTTCCGCGTCCAGATCCGCTTGTTGGAGAACCGGATCCGGCTGCAAGAACTGGAGCTTCAGCACATCCAGAAGAAGATCTCGGACGGCGAGAACCTCGTGAATAACGTGTGGAAAGAGGTCGTAGCGGTGAAGTCTCCTCCACTGCAAACTCGGGGTATCAATGCGCCCACAAAGGAGCTTGTTTCAGTCCTGGGGCGGTTTGAAGCACACATCGCGAGGCTGCACAAGAAGCACGACATCGCGGTCAAGGCGTCGCTGCTTCTGGCTGTGCCCTGGCAGCAGCAGATGGAAGAGCTGAGACTCCGCATGGTGATCCGGATCCAACGCGCCTATCGAGCTCGCAAGCGCGCTCAGGCAACAAAGCAGCAAGCGCGAGATAAACTGTCCAGTCAAATCCGAGAACGGGAGCTCGAACTCAAGAACCAGGCGCTGGAGCGGAAGCGGCTTGAAGCGTTGAGGGAGAAAGACATGGAGCGTCATCAGCAGCGGCTCAAGGCCAAGAAAGAGCAGGAAGAGAAACAGAAGCGCGAGCTGGAAGAGAAGCAGAAGAAGCTGGCCTTGAAAGCTCGGGAAGAAGAAGCTGCACAGCGCGCTGCCGCGGTCAAGAAGAAGGAAATCTCCCACGTCATGCAGCAATGGGAAGCCTTTGTAGTGAGGAAGAAGAACCGACGCAAGGCCAGCCTTTTGTTCGTGAAATTCAAGCTTATGAAGTGGAAACTGCACTTCGCTTTACACAAGCGCATGGCGCGTGCAGCGAGGATGATTCAGCACTTTGTACGCCAGCGGAAGGAGCATCAACAGCTTCGTAAGCTGATGAACTTACGCGCCAAACGCAACAAGGTGGCCACGAAATACCTGCTCAAAATGCAGTCTCGTCAGATGAATCGCTTGTTCAACCACTGGGCAGCCTTCACGCTTGAGCAGCAGAGACTGCGCGAAAACGTCGCGGCTATCATCCAGAAACGAGAGGAGCACTGGTTCCAACGCTGGCTTAGCTTTGCTAGCTTGATGCAGCAACGAAAAGTGGAAGCCGCGCTTTTGATCCAGCGCCAGTATCGCGGTCGAGTGGCTCGTCAAGTGTTCCGCTTTCAACGTGACCGACATCGGAAAGCGGTAAAGATCCAACGAGTTTATCGAGGATACCAAGGCCGAGTCATTACCAGGAAGCGCAATGAGATAAAATCCATTCAGGATGAAGGCGTCCAGTCGATTTTACGACGTGTACGGATTCGAGAAACAGGAACTTGTTTCGAGATGCTCGTCCGCTTCACTTTCTGGCAGCTTCGAGTCAAAGAGATGGCTCAAACTCGACGGCAAGGCACCAAGAGAACGATGTTGATTGCGTGGGGTACGTTCGTCACTCTGAAGAAGGAGAAACGAGCAGCTCGACAACGTTTTCATAACCACAGTGCCTTGGTCATTCAACGCAACTATCGCCGTCATCGCTGCCAAGTTGTGTTCAAGGAGAGGCTACGTCTGCACCGAGCTGCGACCGTGATCCAGCGCGTGTTTCGAGGCTTTCTAGCTCGGCAAGCAGCCAAACGCCGACGCTGGGAGATGAACGCAGCGCTCCAGGTACAGACCGTTTGGAGGAGGTTCAAGGCCAAGAAATTCGTGGCAGCTTTGAGGACGGAGAAGATCCTTCTCGCGACGTACAAAGGAGATTACAGCGCCGTCAAACGCGCCATTGAGGGCGGCTTCTGGTACGTCGTGGACGTAGAAGGTAACGGTATCCTGCACCTGGCAGCTGTGGCAGCACACAAGCGACTCGTCAAGCTCTGTCTGCGCAACTCGTTCGACATCAACCTCGTCAATTACCGCAGTCAAACAGCGTTGCATCTCCTGCTAGCTAATCTCCCTCCATCGAGCGCGGTAGCTGAAGCGAGCGACGTGAGAGCACGCGATGAACGGGTGGCGCTTGCCGAGTATATGATTGAGCATGGAGCGTGGCACGAAGCCCCTGGCGAAGAAGGCTTCACTCCGCTGCTGTTGTGCTCGTCCTTGGGTCAAAGCAAAGCCGTCGAGATGCTCATTAATCATGGAGCAAACACAGAGGCACGGACGTTTGAAGGAGGCTTGAACGCTGTGCAGCTGGCGGTGGAAGGCAACCACGCTGACACACTGAGGGTGTTACTGGAGTCTGGAAGCTTTGACGCAGGCGATAGCGGCCAAACAACCGAGTTGTTGCTCCACGCTTGTGCTGGACGAGGCTTGATAGACTGCGTTCGAGTGCTGGTTGAACATATCCGGCAACGACTGGAGATCTTCGGCTACGATGCCTTGAACACGTGCGACTCGGAGGGCTACACCCCGCTGATCTACGCTGTAAGCAACGGATACGTTGACGTCACCGCGTGTTTGCTGGCGGCTGATGCTGGGCCTGATGTCAAGGACTACTTCGGCCGTTCACCACTCCACTTCGCGCTGATCTCCAGTGACGCAGCTATCGGCGAGGCACTAGTAACCCTCCTCATCCATTACGACGCGGACGTGAATATGAAAGACACGGACGGCGACGCGCCACTGCACGTGAGCTGTGTGGGCGACGAGTGGCTAGCGTGTACACACCTCTTGCTCACAAGCGGCGCCTTGCTCTGTGCGAATGCGCTGGGCAACCATCCAACGCACATCGCGGCGCGCCACGGAGCCGTCGAGACTTTGCGGCTGCTCATCGACTATGGCGGAGACATGAACTTGAGGAACTACGAAGGCAAGACGCCGTTGGGCATGGCGCGGATGAACGACAAGCCAGGCATCGTCGAGTTTGTATCAGCGTACTTTGCTCTGGAATCGACCGTCAAGAAGGACGCAAACACGCCGGAACTTGAGCTTGATGAACAGCCTGAAAGCAACCAGGAAGAAGGTGAAAGACCGGAAGATGAGCGACTTGTCTCTGAAGAGGACAACCTCCCACAGGATCGGACGCCGGCGGAGTGGACTGCTGCGGTCTTGGAAGCGTACTGCATGGGGTCGATCGCAGAGTGGACACAGTACGTCGATTCCTCAACTGAAATGCCATTCTACTACTGCTTGGAGGCATCTGGCGAGCACGTGTACACTTGGGAGACCCCCATCGAGTTTGACGCCGCCATGGGTGACACCTGGGAGATCGTCCGTGGTCCTTCGGCTGCTGAGAGTCGCTACTATCTGTTCCACAGCCGACTTACGGACGAGCTGACGTCCACCATCCCGGCCATTGACTACACGCTGCTGCAGGATGTGGTGCAGAACTCCAAGCGGATGAAGCTCCTGCGAGCTCGCGTCCGGAAAGTGTCGGCTGAGGAGCTCAGTGCGTCAGCTATGGAGTACATGCGCTTCTTCCACGGCTTCGAGGCGGAGAGCGCGCAGATCCGCAAGGAAATGCGAGCAGCCACCAAGATCCAGCGCCACTTCCGTGCTCGACGAACGCGCTTGCTGGTTAAAGCTCTGCTGCATCAAAACCGATGCGCAGTCGATCTCCAACGCGCTTTCCGAGGCCGCAGAGCTCGTCGAGAAGCCAAGCTGCGTCGAACGCAGCAGACCGAAATCGTCAGGATCCAAGCCACGTACCGCGGTCACTTGACGCGCAAGCGTGAAGCTCGAGGGCTACGAGCCCAGCGTCTACTACATCTTAAGCGCAGACTCGCCGCGCGCGAGATTCAGCGCGTGTTCCGCGGCTTCACGGGTCGTAAGCGTGGCTATCGTGAGAAGGTAGTGCAGCGTCTTGGTCCAAAGGGATACTTTGAATGGGAAGCACTACGGAAGCGGGCGACGACGGTGAGATCCTTCAAGGTTTGGGATGAGATGGAAGCGCGCATCGACTTCCCGGGCGTGCTGTTCTACTGCCACCAGGTCACTCGCGCGTGTAGCTGGCAACAACCTCCTCCTTGGATCACAAATGACCACGAAGGATTCGAGAATCGGCGACAGCTGGTGCGGTGGGGATACACCGAGACGATGCAACTCGGTGCTCAAACGCTCCAGAGGTTGTGGCGCGCTCGAGTGGCGCGGATCTCGCTCCAAATGGTGCTGCGTGCGGTGAGACTCATGAAGACTTGCGAGCGAGAATACCTCGAGGAGCCCACGCACTTGGCTAAGATGGGCAACTACGTGCTGTACCTACACACGATCGTGCACGACTACGAGCGAGCGAGGCCTCTTTACGGGAGACTCATGCGCGTGATGGCACAGCGTGGACCAGACATCCCGTTCGTGCTCTTCTCGTATGGGATTTTCCTGTACATTACGCGGGAGGAGGACACAACGCTCGTCGAGGAGATGATTTTACGCGGGAAGCTAGCGGACCCGACGCTTGTTAAGTACAAGGTGGCGTTCCTGGGCTTCTTCCGGCAAGCGATCTTGCAGAACCCGGACGACGCAGAGGCTCACATCAACTACGCCGCCTGTGTCCAGTGGCTCTACGAACAGTATGATGAGGCCACAGCGCATTATCTACAGGCTCTGGCCCTGGCACCGCAACGCAAAGGCACGATGGAGATCTTTCAGAGCATGTTGGACCGCCGGAGACGCATCGAAAGGGCCAAACTCACGCCTCGGAGCCGGAAAGCGTTCACCAAGATGGAAGATGCGGGCGTGGAAGAGCAGTTTGATGCCTTTGCGAGATTCCGACGATGGCAAGCCAAGCAGGCGGGAGAGGACGATCGAGCTCGCCGTTTGGTCCTCGAAGCCGAGCAGGATGCGGCCAACAGGTTGCAAGCTGCACGGAAGATCCAAGCGCGGTATCGTCGTCGAAATGCCATGCGCAAGGTGACGCGTCTTCGGCTAGAGTACAAACTGGCCGCTGCCAAAGCTGAAGAAGCCCAGCAGCAAGCTCTGTACGTCAAAATCGTTTCAGCTTTCGAAGTCGTCGTCTCGAGTACGAGCAAGAAAAAAAAGACGACGAAAGGAGAACCCGCCACCGTCTTGAGTCTCCCCGTCCTCCAGCTTGATGCCATCTTCGCCTCGCTTCAGATGGGCTTCACGGACGCGCAGTTGAAGGCAGTGAGCGCCAAGTTCCGGAAAGACCATCCCAAGCTCAAGCACGTTAACGTCATGGACGTTTGTCGCTTCGTACAGGCCCAACCACTGCTGCAAGAGAGGCTCACTACCATTTGAAGCGCAAAGTATCATATCACATGAGCGGCGACAGATATTATCGAATACATATTATTTGGTACGAATTTGATATGCATCTAGAGTACTTGATCGTTGGATTGAACTGTCTGTCACATGATGCGTAGACGCTTCTACGCATCGAGCACCCAACTCGACTTGCAGGCTTCCTCGCACGAGATGCGCTTGCTTGGGTCGGGGTGGAGCAGCGAGGCTAGCACGAACACCGCCTGAGGGGACAAGGTGGGTGGGAAGAACCACGTTGGGAAAGCCACGGGGCGACGCTGCTGGACGCCGCCCGCGCCAGCCGCTCCTGACTTGAGCATACTCGCTTCAGCTGAAAACGGACTGCTGCCACCTGCAGAGGGAGAGCACGAGCCCGAGGCTTGGCCCTGGTTCCACAGCATGTTGGAGCCGTTGAGCATCAGCCCGAGCATCGGGGCCGTAGCGTGAAAACTGGGGTGGGCGGGCGACATCTCCGGCATCTGCTGCTTGGAGCCATTGGAGCTGCCGTTCGCCTGGAACAGACTGGCGTCGAACAGCAACTTGCCGGTGTGCGGGTCAGTAGGCAGAGACCGCAGCCACTCGCCGAACTTGAGATATCGAGGGCACGTGGCCAGGTCGCGTCCGAAGGGCAGCGTGCCCACAAGCAGTCCGTACAAGATGACGCCGCTGCTCCACATGTCGGCCTTGCGTCCATCGTAGCCGTAGCGCGCGTTCTGCAACACCTCAGGCGCCACGTAGTGCGGCGACCCCACGATCGAATTGAGACGGCGGAAGCGCGACGGCGCCATGAGGTTCGTGAGTTCGCCGTTGTTGTCGTGGTCGTCGGCGCTGGCTCCGCTGCTGACCGCAGCGATGAAGTGCGCGGAGAGACCGAAATCCGCGATCTTGAGAACGTCCGAGTCGCTGAGCAGCAGGTTCTCGGGCTTCAGATCTCGGTGGACGATGCCAAGTTGATGGCAATAGCGCACGCCGGCCAATAGCTGCGTAAAGTACGTCCTGGCCACGTCTTCCTCGACTCCTGAGTCTCCTCGGATGCGGTCGAAGAGCTCGCCTCCGTAGGCCAGCTCCAATACCAGGAAAATGGTCGACTTGGAGGGCTGCACCAGCTCCAGCACGTCGTAGAGCTGCAGCACATTCTCGTGGCCGCTGCCGATGCGTTCCCCACTCACACTGTTGCCCGTGAGCTTGTGCATGTGCGCGATTTCGCGGTAAATGGTCTTGCGCGCCTGCAGAAAGGCGCGATACTTGGCCGGCATACTAGGGATCACGTAGGCCACGTCGTTGACCAGCACCACCTCGTCCCCTTCCACCTGTTCTTCCTCCCCCTCCTGCACAGCCTCCGCATTGGAACTCGCTGCTGCCGAGGCCGCAGCTCTCCGGCAGTTCTCCTGCACTGGGTCTTCACTGGGACTGCGTCTTTCGGCCGTTCTCCGTCTCCTTTGCGGCTGTTGGTCCCGTAGCTCGTCCTCGTGGTGGTCCAGCAGCCAGAGACTCACACACATCTCCAGTGTGAGTTCTCGAAGCACGGGGGGAGTGGAGCTTCCCCCCATGACGTAGCAAGCGAGCAGCTCCCGTCGCCGAGGCAAATGTACCCAGTAGACATTGTCCAGCGTCATTCCCCGTACGTGGCCCAGTACCGGCGCCCCTTTCTTCACCACCTCTGCTCGACGTAGCGCGCCGGGGCTGATGAGCTTGTAGCCCACGGGGTTGAGGATCTTGACGGCCACGGGTCGCTTGAATCGCTGGTCGAAGGCCTCGTACACGACGCCGGCGATACCGCCGCCCAGGTAGTTGCCCATCGCCAGCGCCGTCTGGCCTGGCTGGGACGACAGCGTGATATGCTGGCCGTCGTAGGCCGCCACGCGCTCGGGAGACACGTCCGCTTCGCTCAGAGGCATGTACTTGGTCTTGAGCAGCGCCATACTTGGCTGGCGTATACCGGATAGTGTGGAATTAATTCGTGGAGGGTGCGAGGCTATTTTATTCTCGCTCTTCGCCCGGTATTAATTCGCTCCCTGGTTGATGCAGCGTGAGAGGTCTAGCCTTGGGCGCAGGTCTTTCTTGCGAGCGAAATTGCTAATGGAGAAGTCGAGGGGCAGGGGCTCTCGCCTCGAGGTTCGGTTTTTCGCTTGTTGCAAGATTTTTGACGGACTGTTTTTGCGCGCACCAAGGAGAAAAACACTGGCGTTTATTATGCCGTGAATGGTGCGGCTCAAGGTTGCTGGAGAGCGACGCTCCAAGCAGGAGAAAGATGGTGGTGTGGGCTCAGTTCGGTGCAGCTGGCTGGCATGGCGGCGGATGTTTTGGACTAGACGATGCAAAGCGGACAGCGCTGGCGAGAAGCAAGATTATCAATTGCCAGCAGATGTCGAGCAAACTTCTCGTGTGTCAGAGAGCAGTGGACGAGCGAGCTCATGACGAGGTTCTTCCGACCAGCATGCATCGCATCGCAGATTTTCGCAGCACGACGAAATAGCCGACGGCTGACTGGGCTCTTGTATGCCCACGTGCTGACTACCTATCAGATAAATATCACCAAATTACTCCAATCACGACAAAGTCAGATGCTGCATAAAAGCGTACTTCAAGCGCCGGAGGTGGAGCTCCGGTCCGCTTCGCCGCCATAATGCACGCAGCGGTGAGCCTTGGTGTCCGCTTGCAAGCAGGATCTCTCATGACCATTTGCCGTGGTGACGTCGGTTTTGCATCCGTGACCTCGACCGCGCCTGCTCCAGTCAGGCGTCCTTTGGTCCAGAGGCTCCAGGCTGGAGTCTCATTCACCGCCGTTTTGCCCCGAGTTCCATTGCTTATTCACGGCCCGTTCCGTGCAGACGGCGCTGAAAGCTCAGCGCCTTTGGGCCAACGGCGAAGGATGGTGGTCTCTGCTGCTGGCTGCGCAGTCAAGCGTTGCTCTCGTCAAGAGCAGGACCCGGCAGTGCAGGTGATGCCTCGCAGCAGCGTACCGTTGAGGCTGCTGGCGTGTTGCACACGCCGCTCATCGTGAAGAGCGGAAGCAAGGACTCACAGATTTGTGCTCTTAAAAGAGCCTAAAAGCTACAATTGAAGAGCACGCACATTTCGCCGTCTGCTTCGCATTTTGCCCAATCGCACCTAACTGCAATCTTCACGACGATGGCATCGCCGTCGGGAGACGTGCGCGAGGCGCTGCGGGTGTCTCTGGGCTGGCGCTTCTCCTTCGCGAGTGCAGACCCTCTGGCCGTGCGCTGCCTGGTGGCGCATCCGAGGGATGCAGCGCACCTAGCGGAGTGGCTGGTGCGCGCACTGCCGCCACTATTGCCGGTGCCTCAATCCGTCCCTGCAGTTAGGGAGCGCGAGCTGAAACAAGTGGGCGACACCCTATCGACGGATCTGGAGACTCTCTTAGAGCGAGAACTTGGCTTTGGGCGCTCGGCGCAGCTACTGGAGGCGGCGGGGCAACGGGCTGCATCACGAAGTCGTGCCGAGTACATTGAAGATCTGCAGCAGGTGCGGCCGACAGTTGAAGAGCACAATAATTGCTCAGTATTGACAGGGATGGGTGTGATATGCTTGTCGATATGATCAATCCTATTGATTGATTTCATGAGCAGTTAACGACAAGGGAGGTGCTGGACAAGCTGTATGCCGACATTCCGTCATATCCGCGCGAAGACGTGACCAAAGTCACTCGCGGGCTGTTCGACATGCAAGCCACGCCTCGTAGCGCCCACTTGTCGGTTTTAAGAGGGATCTTCACGACGGCCTCGGCAGCTTCAACTTCAGCATGCACTTTTGCCGTGTTCGACTACGACACGCAGTCGCTGCAAGACGTGCTTAAGTACAATCGGGCGGTGCTGGAAGGCCGTCGAGGTGTCGACGTGGATGCAGCGTGCATGGAAGAGGATCAGGACGCCCTGGGAGACCTCAAGAAGCGAATGGTGCTGTTCCAGTTGCGCCACGTGCTCGAGTTCCTGCACGAGCGCGGTCTGGCCTGCGACGGGCTTGCGCCTCGCGATCTGCATCTTACAGACACGTTGTGGCTGCGTCTAGCGGCGCTGCCGTGTGTGCTCAAGTCGTGCGCGGCAGCCCGCGTTGCCGACCAGCCAAACCAAAGCGGAGATGACATTGAGCTTTTGAATGCTGTGGCTGTGCCTCGCGATGTCGAGTCGATCTCATCGAGATCAATTACGGAGCGATGGTGTACCGGTGATGTCAGTAACTTCGAGTACCTGATGGTGCTCAACACGGCGGCGGGGCGGCGCATGGAAGACGGCGTGTTTCATCCCTTCTTGCCGTGGGTTACAGATTTCACCGCAGGCCCGCATGGCGGCTGGCGTGAGCTGGGCAAAAGCAAGTTCCGTCTGAACAAGGGCGATGCACAGCTCGACCGCACATTTGCAAGCAGCGCTGTTCCTCACCATATCACGGAGAGTTTATCCGAGATCACCTACTACATTTATCTGGCAAGACGCACCCCAATGACGCTGCTCCGTCGCGTAGTACGTGGAGATTTCCAGGCGCGCGAATACCCCGCCACGATGGCGCGGATGTTCCAGTGGACGCCTGATGAATGCATCCCGGAATTTTACACGGATCCTGCCGTGTTCAAGTCACTTCATGACGGCGATATGGAGGATCTGCAGCTTCCGCCGTGGCGTTTTTCAGATGGTGGAGGGGAAGCCACCGCGTCAGATTTCATACAGTGTCATCGTGCAATGCTTGAAAGCGATGAGGTGTCGGTGGCACTGCACAAGTGGATTGACTTGAACTTTGGCGCTGCATTGAGTGGAGAAGCAGCCATCCGCGAGAAAAATGTCCCGCTTGTTGTTCACGCTGCTAGCAAAAGTCCTGGGTTTGTGCAGCTTTTCGACGTGGCGCATCCACGACGAGTTTGGCGTAAGCCTGCAGTACCGGCTGAGGTGGAATCAGAGGTCCCAGAAGCTGCGCTACGGCCACAAGGCACCACAAAGGAAGTCAACGCCATGCTTTCAAGAGCGATGCAGGTTGTGGCAGACGCGCAGAAGGAAAGAACCTCTCCGTCACTGTTGGGTTTGAACGGCGGTGGTGGTGGCTTAGGTGGAATGAACGTACTGGGAGGTGGAGCTAGAGGTGGTGCGCAAGAAGTGGAGGTATCGCGGTTCGGTCTGCATAGTCAAAGTGCTGGGGATACCGGTGCTCTGCCCAGCGGGGCTGGCGGAACCAATGCACTAAGCATGTCAGCGGCCTCGCCGAACGAGGCAACACGGAGTCAAGTCATTATGCGCAATCTAAAGCAACGCCGACGCGGGGGCAACAAACCCCGAGCACGATCTCAGGCCCACGTGACAGGGACTGAGCCACTTATCTCGCCCCCGGCGTTCCTCTCTGGAGGCAGTCGTGAAGCCGCGTCACCCCCAGCGCCGTCGCCTGGACCAGGGACGAGTGGCTTAGGCTCGTCGAGGCTAGGAAACCTTTTCCATTCGGATTCAGCCAACCCAATCAACCCAAGCAACGGTGGCAGCAACAGCAACAGCTTTGTTGGCGGGGCCAAGCCTGCGGGATCAGACGCGTCGGCTAGTCCCCCGAACTCCTCTGGGAAGATTACAAGCTCCCATCCCAACACGAGCAGCCGAAGCTTTACTGGAAGTGGTGGGGGCACGGAGCATCTTCGTGTGCTTACC
>AWVW02031652.1:0-13551 GCA_000500225.2 Phytophthora pinifolia
GCCGCCGGTGTAGTACGTCACTCCATTGGAAGCGTCGACGCACTGACGCAGCTCCAGCTCAACCGAAGGAAGCCACGCGTCACTTTCTCCACTGCCAAAGCCCTCGACATTCGTGAGGCTGAAATACAAGCACGTCACGAGGTGGAGCAGCAGTAAGTAAGCAGCTCCTGCACACATGAGCCAGCTCGTGTTGCTAAGGCGGAAGGAGCCCTCCCATTCCCTCAGATGTCCTCTCACGTGCCAGGCTCGAAGCAGTCTGGGCAACCGCAGCAGCGCTGGATGCGACGCGAGCACTGGCGCAGCGCCAAGCGGAACGAGGAGTCCATACGGCAGCAGGCACAGTACGTCTACAGCGAACGAGCCGCGCAAGTAGTGCTTTGCCGTCAGTGACGTGTGCACGATCTTCTTGCGGCTCTCAGTGTACGTCAGGTGGAGATTCAAGTACATGTCCACGACCAGCAGGATGTCCAACAGCGCCAAGCCTGAGTTTACACTGGGGCGAGTGCTAGGACGGTCCAGCAGCGGGAAAGCAAGCAGCAGCGGTGTAATGTACCAGTTGGCCGCTAAGTGTAACTGGAGCGCCACGAGCCAGTACTTCCTCCAGTGGGAGGTGTGATCGATCACGCGCGTCATGAGCAGACGGGATAACATCTTTGACAAGGCGTCGGTGGCTTGTAGATGAGACGCACGACGGCGCGCAAGGTTGTCGTAGAATCCTTGCATGGTGTCTGCGCGGTTCCCGGTCGAGCTCTTGAAGCTTGTCAAGCGCTGCCGTCGCCAGTTGATTCCCGAGGAAATTCGACGCGCATACGCCGACTGACTGCGTACCATCTTCCCGACGGGCTTCTTCTTCGGAGAAACCTGGGGCGGCAGCGTGATGGGCGCGGCTTGGAAGTTCATGGCGCGCTTCTCACTCATCGAGATGTTTCCTCCGTCATACTCGGCGTGGCGTGACGCAGACATGACCTTCGTCGACTTGCTGCGGTGAAGAGAAGTCGGTGTTGCCTCCTTCGCTCGACCTCGGATGGAACGCTGTATTTTGACAGGAGACTGCGTCGAGAGCTGGTACAGCGTTGTGAGCATGAACTCCTCGCCACCGCGCGCTTCTTCGCCTTGTGCAGCTTCACGCGTTTCTCGTTCGTTGCCCATCTCGTCGATTGCTGCTGCTATCTGCGCAGCGTACTTCGGGTAGCCTTCGAGCACGCGCTCCGTGTGGAAGCGCGAGAGGCGATACAACGTGCAATACGACGTCGTCACGACTGCCGCAGACCTCGGCCGCTTGGAGAAGACCGACACCTCCCCGAAGAAGCTGCCCTGCCTGAGCTCGCGCACTTTGACGCCGTTCACGAGAATGTGCAGCACGCCAGAGTTGACCAGGTACATGTAGTCGCCCCGGTCGCCTGCCTCAAAGAGCGTCACATGTGATGGGAAGCTCGTCATCTCCAGCAGACTCGTGAGCGCCACGATGAACTGCTGGTTGCAGCCGCGGAAAAGCGGGATACGCCCCACCATGTCCTTCAGCAGCTCCACCTGGATATCCTTCGTGATGGACGGACACAGCAGCTTGACGACCTCGCGGTCGTTGGACTCGGCGTCCGTGTAGTGGCGCTTGAGGAACTCGACGGCTTGGACCTGGAGCGACTCTGGCACGTGGTGAAAGGTGAGAAGGTGGCGTAGCTGGTTGATGCGCGCCTGGGCCAGCACCGTCTGGTTGCTCTCCGACTTGGACAGCATGAACAACGTCGCGTACGCGTAGATGAACAGCACGAAGCCCAGCAGTGACACAGCCAGAGAGAACGCGAACTCGGCGTTGCGGCGGGGCAAGACCCCCTCAAACGCGCCAGTGAGCAAGCCTACGCTCCAGAAGAGCGCTCCCACGTACTGCTTTGCAAGAGGCTCGCTCTCGAGTGTTGCAGGTGGCAGCCACGCATCCGTAGCCTGCACCGCATCGTCCGTCTTCCAGCCGAACGAAAACCGCCCACACGCCACTACATGGGCCACGAACACAGCCGTAACCAGCACTTTGAACGACTTGAGAGCTCGGAAATACTTGGCGTACACATCATTAAGGTTCGAGAAGTAGGCCGGCATGCGCCAGACGCGCAACACCTTGTGGAACTCATACCACGCCGGCCAATGCGTCGCACGGGCTGCCGTGGGTATAACCAGCGACAGCGGTATGATGGCCAGCACGTCGAGCAGGAAGCCCGTCGACTTGAAGTACTTGGCCCGTGCTTTGCGCTTGTCACGGTGGATGTTGCCAGCCTCGTAGAACCCCGTATTCAGCTGGACGTAGAAGTCAGCGAAGAAGAGCGCCTCCGCCGCGTAGAAGACTTGGAAAGCTGTCGTCGACGAAGGCAGAGCAGCCGTCGCCGCAAAGGTCGACGCGAACGGCAGCAGGAACGCCTCGTACAGAAGACAAGAGAACAGCAGCTGGTGCCAGCTCTTGAGCAGCCCGGAGTGAGGGTCGAACGTGTTGCGCAGCTCACCGATAAAGCCGCGAAAGCTCGAGCTCCCATCACGCGAGAGAGACTGGCGACGACTGCGAGCCGCCATCACGCGCGACTTGCCTTTGCCTTGAGCTGCTCGAATTGGATCTGACCGTCGCTTCAGAGCTGCGACCAACCCTCCTCACACAACCTGGACACAGCACTAAACAGGGGATGGACACGAACGAGTTACAAGCGCAAAGGGGCCAGTATTGTGGTCATAACGGTGCGGCCTGCGTTGAAGCGGACCTCGAGCGAGGAGGCGGCGGCGCGACGACGACGACGGAGATGTCCTGGCCCCCGCTCTGCACCTTTTTCTGCTGTTGCTGCTGCCTCTTCATCTGCAGCATCCGCTCGCGAATACTCGACTTCGCGTGGCCAGGCTTGGACGCCTTGCGGACCTCCGAGGCCTTCAACACGTCCAGCTGCGCACTGCCGCTCAGTTTTTCCTTGACCAGCGCCACAAACTCCTCGTTCTGCCATCAAAGACGCACAGAATCGTCCGTTAAGAGCTGTCTATCCACTGCCACAACGAGCGCGACGTTACCCCGAGGACCCGGCGTGTGTGCTGGCAGCTCCGCCGCGTAGCCGCCTTGCACTCGACCACTTTGCAGTTGAGGAACGCCGCCATCTCCTCGAAGAACGAGCTGCGCGTCTCGACCACGAACGTGCGCAAGTGCGCGTGGTCCATGCGGACGAGGCACTTGGCCACGTACAGCCCGGCCTGTGCATCGAACCAAGTCAAAAGTCAGCCACAGGAACACCAACAAGATTCGTCCTACCAGCCACGTACCACGCTGACAAGCTGGGCGTTCTTTTCCGTCGTGCTGGTGGCCAGCAACGGGCGCAGGAACTGCTCGTCCGCTCGCGCCTGCAGCGCCGCGTCCAGCACTTCCCTGGCCAGGTCTCTCAAGAACTGCTTCTCGGAGCACGCGCGGTTCAGCAGCACCGGCACGATAGCGTCAAAGTGCGTTGCCGTCTGCTCTTGAAGCCCCAGGATCAGGTCCTGCACGCACAGCAGCGCGTTCCTGGACATGGCCGAGCGCAGACTCGACGCCGCCGGCAGCACCAGCAGCGACAGCACGTCGTTCTCCCTACAGCATCAGAACAAGTCAGCATAGGAGTCTCAGCGGATCAATGAGCATGGACACTCACAGCTGACGAAGGGCCTGGGCCTGGTGGTGCTGCGCGAAGCGGCGCAGCGAGTCCAGCTCCGCGAACTCGTGGCCCCACGCCACGTCATCCTGCTCCTTATCCTGCTCCTGGTCTTTATCTTGCATCTGCTGCTTAAGCTGCAGCAACTGGTCCAGTGTTTTGGCTTCGGCATCGGCGTCGGCGCTCGGCCGCAGCTCCTCGCGCGTCTTGACCGTCACATGGAAGAGCTCCGTCTGCGGCGCGCCGGCCAGAGGCCGCTTTTCTTCAACGGTTGGCTCCTGCTCTTCAACTGCATCTTCTCCAACTGCATTAACGCGCCGCCGCTTGACTGGCGCTACGCCCAGACACAGCGCTGTGTGCTGCTGGATGGTCTCCTCGCGCTCTTGCGGCTGGCTGCGCTTACGAGAGGGAGGGGGCGATGCGGGTGCCATCACACAGCGCCGCAGAGCCGCGCACAGCAGGTACACGCACGTCGCCAGGGCTGGCGGCAAAGGAGAAGAAGCGCAAGCAAGGCACTTCAGCGTCGAGCCAATTTTTGTGTCGTCAAGGGTAAATTTTGTCGTCGTGCATCAAAATATTGACGTGGCCCACACCGCAAGTTGAAGTGGCTGTCTCCATTAGCTCTTTCCTTCTCCCCCATCAAGCATGACCCTCGAGTCGCACGTGTTCGCGGCGTCGCTTGGCGCGCTGGTGCCGTCGTTCCTGCTGCTGGCGCAGCTAGAAAAGCAGTGGGAGCGCGAGATGCCGCCGCAGTGCAGCGGCGTGCTGGACACCGTGCTGTGGCTGGCCCCCGAGGCCGTGTTCCCGCACCTCGAGTGTCTGGGCGTCGCCGGTAGGGCGCTCTACCTGGACTTCTACACATTCGACCTGGTGCTCTTCCCGGCCATCTACGCCTTAGCGCTGCTGGGGCTGCTGCGCCGTCTGTGGCCCGGCCGCCCGCTGGTCCAAGTGCTGCCGCTGCTGGCCGCGCTCTGCGACGTGGCCGAGAACGTCTCCATCCTGCAGCTGCTGTGGCTCTTCCCGGAGCGCTGGGGGACCCTGGAGAAAGCCGTGAGCGTGTTCTCCCGAGCCAAGTGGGTGGTCGTGCTCTCGGCGCTGCTGTTCCTGCTGGCCGGCGCACTCAAGGCGGTCGCTGACGGCAAGAGCGAGACCAAGAGCAGCAAAAAGGACTGAAGAGGAGCGATGCAACGAAGAGAAGGAGGCGACAGTTTTGAATTGTTTACACAGGAGCCGTCGGAGTTTGTAGTGCTGTCGATGGCCATCAGGTTGACCCCATGTCATGGACGCGTTTGTTTTCTCTGGGTTTTATTAGCAGCAGCACGAAACCCCTGGCGCAACGCCTTCCGACGGGTTGCCATTTGATCTCTTCGCTGCGTCCGGTCTCAGGCGGAAGAAGCTGATGCTGGGCCCCAGCGCGCCAAGTGACGCCGACCGTGCAAAGCTGGATGGAGCTGTCGCCCCTCGACTGGAAGTCTCTTTGCAGGCCGCGTACGACTCGCTGGCGCACGACCGCGAGATCGTCCGCGCCGTGTGGCGGATCCCCGTGCCGATTCTCTACTTCTGCGCCTTTGTGTCGATGCTCTTCGCGCACATCCCGGCCTCCGTCATGTACGAGCAGGGCTACGCGGTGTCGTCGACGCTCGCCACCTCGGGAGACGACACCGTCACGACGGACTCGACGATCAAGTTCTACAACATCGGCAGCATCTCCGACGTCTTCGACTGGCTCACGGACACGTTCGTGCCGGCCGTGTTCGTGACGGAGGACTACAACGGCCGCACGCTCACCAAAGACCGATGGGGACGCATCGCCTCGTTCAACAAGGTGCTGGGTGCCGTCAACTTCGAGGTGACGCGGAAGGCCATCCACACGTGCAAGACGCAGAAGTTCCTCGCTGAGCTGTATCCCTACTGCTACGACGCGACCGACACGACGAGCGACCAGCACTTGATCAGCTTCGACACGGACGCGACCGAGGCAGCAGGCAAGATCACGGCACTCAAGACTGAAGGCGACTGGCTCAGCTTCTCGACGGAGGGACTCGTCGTCACCGTCGTCACGTACAACGGAGAGCTGCAGGGTTATGCCGTCACGGAGATGCAGCTCACCTTCCTGGAGGGAGGCTCTGTCGAGACGAGCTCCTCAACTACCCCCGCCCTCTCCAACCCGTACAGCGAGTCGGTCACTATCGCTGCGGACATTGTGGTGTTGGTCTTCTTCCTGATGGCCTTCGTGACCCAGCTACGCAGATGCTATCGAAAGCGTCGCACGGGCGTCAAGAACGTGCTCTGTGGCGACGTCTGGGTCGTGATCGAGCACGCCTCCACCGCGGTGGTCGTCGTGTTTTACGCCGTGTGGCTCTCCATCGTGCTGCTCATGTTCCAGAAGGACTTCCGCGACAACCTGGCGGCGCTCGTAGTCAGCGGCAAGGACTGGGCTTCTGACGCGGAGGCTCGCAAGCGTCTCTACGCTGTGATCGACATGCTCAAGTCTGTGGCCAAGTTAACGGTGGCGCTGCGTCTGATCGCCACCCTCGCCGTGTTCCTGCTTAGTCTACGGATCCTGAAAAGGTTCCGCTTCCACCCCCGCCTGAGCATTCTCACGCGCACAGTGGCGAACGCGCTGCACCAGTTTGGCGCCTTCTCCGTCGTCTTCATCGTCATCTTCGTGACCTTCGCCGTGTCCGGTACCATTCTCTTCGGAGACCGCGTCGACGAGTTCTCTTCCCTTCAGACTGCGATGGAGACGTGCATCAACATGCTCTTTGGGAACTTCGACTACGCCAGCATCCAGGGGCTCTACTCGCCGGTTTGCATGTTCTACTACTGGGGCTACATGATCGTGGTGAGCCTCGTGCTGCTCAACATGATGCTCGCCATCGTCTTGGACGCTTACGCCGAGGTGAGCAGCGAGAGCTACAAGGCGCAGAACAACCTGGCGCTCTCTCGGATCGCGGACAATATGGCGCAGAGCTTCATGCTGTGGCTCAACGACGTGGTGCGATGCACAAGCCGCCCGAACAGGCGAGAAGTGTCCGCCAAGACTGCGCCGCGTATTAACCAGCCGCCTCGACCGGAGTTGACGCGGGCCGACGTGGTCTTCCGCGGCCGAATTCGCCCGCATGTCCTCGAGCGCAGCCTGGGCGCTATGTTGGAGCAGAACGACGCCCACCGCAGCAAACTGGTAACTCCGCAAACGCTGATGGAGCTGTTTCCTTCCGCCGGTGTCCAGGAAAGCGAAGCGCACGCTACGCTTCAGCACATCGCGGCTGGCTTTGCAGGCTCGAGTGCGACAACCCCCAAGAAGAGCGACCAGCAAGCAGCGGAATCCGTTCTTGATGAAGACGCCAATACAGCTACCGTCCATCCAGCACCAGAGCCGAGGGCGGGGGCTCCAGACGGAGACACGGCAGCCACCTTGACTCCGGCCTCCTCAGATCACACGGAGCTGCAGAAGATGGCGGCCCAGCTCGCTGCACTCGAGCAGAAACTTGACCTCGTACTCTACCAGAAGCTGTAGCGTGTGACGCGCAATCGAATGCGATCTCCACGCTTTCATTTCTGCCCTCCTCCTTCTCCACCCGTCTCCTCTTCAGGTGCGACGTACTTGGCCCTAGCGTCGAGCAAGCCTTTGAATCGAGCGTACAGCCTGGAGACCCGTCGCTTCTCGGCTCGCTCTGGGTCGAAAAACAGCGCCGAGGCCAGTTGAGGCTCGCTTGCAGTGGCTTGGCTGCCTCTGCGCTTCGAGGCCAACGCCGACATGCTCCGCCTTGGCGTGGCCTCTGCATCGACAGCGACTCGACGGGAGCTCCCCAGTGGCGTCGCGGTCGTAGCGATCACAGAGGCGCAGAAAGCGGCGCGCTGGAGCTTCTGCCGCACGTGTTGGCGTCTCACGACCGCGTCAGGCTTGGCAACGTACACGTGAACTCTCTCAATGTGCAGCACAGCGCGCCCTTGACATTGGATGCGGACAAACCGGCCTCGAGACTTGGGCGGAGCCAGCCACTCAACCGCCGACCCCGTCTTCTCCAGCACACACAGGGAAGTCACACAACTCGCGAGGATGTCGTCGCAATCCCTGTCCACCCCCGTCTTCATGGAGAGGCTAATGTGCAAAGGGTAGACCCCAGTCGTGCGTCGACTCGGATTCCCGGCCAACCCCCTGGCTGCTCCGTACAAGTGACTCACGTCATCTCGCAGATCGACTTTGACGGAGTGCACCTCGACGTAGTTGGCGAGGTCGAGCTCCCACCAAGGCTGGACTTCCTCTTTCGTGTGGGCGGAGCGGTTGGGGTCCGAGTGCAAGGCGTTCTGAGCTTTCATGCCGCAGACAGTGGACGACTGACGAGCGCGCTTGTTGACTGCAATGTCCTGCAGTTTGTTGTCCTCGGGGCGAGTCGGGGGCTGCTGATGCCAGCGGTACATGATGGAATCGTGGATCATCCGAGCGATTTCAGCGTCCGTGTCGAAGCTGCTGCCCTCGGGAGGAACTGGCGAGGAATCCTCCGGGTTTGTGGGAACCTGCTCGTTCGACCTGGACGGATGCGTGCTCTCCTCGTAGGTCAGTATCTCCTGACACAGGAGACACACGTTGGCCGTCCCGTAGAGCGCCGACGCGACGTTGAACTTCTTGGAGTCCTGGATGACTCCCCACTTGCGGCGGAGGTTGTAGACCCGCTTCATGACGACTGCGCCAGGAAGACTGGAGCGCATGAATCTTCGCTCGCACAGAGCACATGGTACTCGGCACATCTTGGTATCATTCGGCTGCATGCGAGCACTTGATGCGCTGTAGTCGTGAGGCTTTGGAGTCTTCGTTGCAGACAAATAACAGGGAGAAGAAGCTGGTCGCGGCTTGGACCGTCGGGAACTCGAACACTTGATATCATTCTGACGGCCGACTCGGGATGACGCCAAGTCTTGTGGACAGGCATCTAGCTCTGGTTTCGATTGGGAAGTCTCGACGGACTTCTCAAAGTGCAGCAATTTGCCTCCGTAGCTCATGGTTACCCACCCCGAACCTTGCGGTGTTGCACTCACTGGCCGCTTCCTTGACGGTGCTGAGCTCCATGAGGTCGCTCTCGATGAAGACCCCACGCTTTCAGGAGTCGACTCAAGTCGGGGGTCGTCCGATGCCGCGACTGTATGACAGTTTTTCAATCCTGTTTTGATGAACTTTGCGTCTTGAGCAGCTGGACGAGACTTCTTGGGGGCGGGAATTTCACTCTCATCCGCTGCATTGGACTCCGGACCGTCAACTTTCGCTTGTACAAGTGCCGCCTCAACATTCGCAGCGATCACTTCCACCAGAAAGGGGGAAGCGTAGCTGCTTTCTTCCTCTTCAACGCCTTGTTCACTGAACAGCGGTCCAATTTCTCGGCTAGTTAAAAGCTCGGCAGTCAGACACTTCTCCAGCGCGTGAAATCCCCACGCTGCTCCAAACCTCCCTCGACAATCGTTTAACAGCGCTTTCTTCTCGTCCAGAGCGTCTGTCAGGTGCGTGTGGTGCTGTAGCTGGATTTCATGCGCAAATTGCGAGAATCCTGCGTCTTGCTGCTGGTTTGATGGTGATGCCAGCTGCGGCATTCGAAGCTTGAGTAGCCCCTCGCAGAAGGTGATGGCGATCGCTGTACATTTACCAGTATTAGGAGAATAGGCAACATGGAAACAGAATGAACTTGCCTACCTGGATTCACATCAAGCTGATAAATGTTCAACTCGCACTGATAGTAGACAGCTAGCCATCGAGCTTCGTAGGCGCTTAGACACCACCTGAGCTGCACCCAAAGTCTGGCAGTGAAACACAACCGGAAGTCATCAGCCTCTAAGAAGCAAATTGAGCCTATTCTGTGGAGCCTTACCTGCTTTCTCTTCGGTCGGACTGTGTGGAAATCGCCTCTCGAACAAGCGTCAGAGCTCGTCGTGCACAGACTGAACCAAGTCGAGCGAGACGCTCCGGTCTGATCTCCGTAAGCGCCAACTGCTCCACGACGTCAACAACACGAGAAAGATGAGCTCAAAGGGTATTTTACAATGAGACCACAGCGTAAACGTACGCCAGAAATGTGCGTTGATAGTCGGTGGGTTGCGCACATCCGCGCCAGACTTCCCAAGCGGATTGTCATGGCCTCAAAGAACCCCCAGATCGTCCTCGTTATTGGGTCGGTAGCCTCGAGACTTTCCTTAACCTCACACGAATACGAAGCAGCCCAGCGAAAGAAATTCTCCGAGCTTTGCCACGAGATCTCGGCGTGCTGCATCCGTGGCCAATTCGCAATGGTTAGACTTTCTCTACCGTGGAGGATCTGGGATTCAGCATGCATGGCGTACAACTGGCCCATCGCACACAGCACGAGCACCAGCTCAACTGGAACGCTGAACTGCGAGAGTTGCTGCTTCCCCACGACTCTGTCGGCCAACAGACTCAACTCACCGAGACCGTAAAACAATGGTGGGAAAACAGCGAGGAGATATGGTAACGTCGTGTCAGTGGCGAGTCTTGCTGAGTGATAGCGTTGGATGGAGAGCAGGAGAGGTAAATACTCGTCGAACAGCTCCAGGATATCCCAGTACGCCGCTGGGTTCTCATACCGTGATGACTGTGAATATGGTGGTAGCTCTTTGAGTTTCAGTCGAATCTGTAGAACGAAGAACGAGAAGTGAGCGGTGCCGCTCAATTCAACCAGGTTGGGTGAAGACTGCCCACCTGCATCCGAAGATCTGCGAATCTGCGCGAATCGAAGTAGATCTTACTAATTCGTTTCTGCTTCCAACAAGGCAGAGGTCAGACGGTGAAAACTTGGATTATAGTGCAGCAGTAAGAACGATAAACCGACTTCAAGCTCCGTCTCGTCCTGGGACAACAAGTGGTACGACGGAAGGCTACCGCACCATAGCCGAACGTGCATCCATTTTAACGATATCATGGAGCCATTCCGCACCATGGAGTGATCAAGCTAACAGACACAGTGTGTTGTCAGACATGTCCAGCGACAAAAATACTTGGTCGAAAGTCCTGATGCGAGTTGAGAACAAGACAAGCAAAGTGAAGAGTATTTTGAGGCCGTCAGTGTTTTGAACTTGTTTCTTGGGTAAAAATGTTTATGAAAGCTAGGTTATTTCTCGGATGCGAGGTTATTGATTCAGTGTGCTTTCCTAGGCAGTAAGCGCTTGGATCTCTTTGTGGGACGCGTTCACATGCCCCATGAGTGTCAATGTTCTGTTGGAGTTCGTCCAGCCGCGACACCTTCGACTGACCCGCCGTCAGTTTCTTCGCCGATCCTTGCTTACTCACAGCTTCATCAAGCATGAAGCCCTCATTGAGGAACTCGTACGCCGCAATGATCTCCTCGTCGGATAGTCCGGCCGCGAGGAAGGGCTTGTTTCGTAGAAAAGCATGGTTCAGCATTTCGGACGGGTCTGTCTGCACCATTTTTTACTTAAGTAAGCTTTAGCAGCAGCGCAGGGTTCCAGAAATCCCCAAAATTCTGGGTCCGTTGTTGTCTCTGGGTGGGTGGATTTTTTGAACTAATAGAACATATGGAATTTGGCCTGTTAGGTACGATTTGACTCGATTAAGTTCGAAATTTAAAGGAGTTCGCAACGGTTGGCGCTGAAGCCTGGACGACAGTGTCTTTCTATTTTGTCAGATTTGATTTCGCCGCAGCTCGCTCCCTGCATTCAAGTCTTCCCCTGTGGGATCAGACAAGGGTGCCCGCTAGCACCTCTTCTCTTTATTCTAGTATTGGAGGCTCTTTACAGACGTTTTGACCAGCATCCGGGCATACACGGTATCACGATCAGGAGCCGAGCGGGAGCACTCCGCCTCACAGTGGGAGGTTTCGCAGACGACACCGCCAGCTACGTCAAGTCGGTCAGGGAAGTGAGTGTGGTGATGGAGATCACCGCGGATTTTGCGCAAGCGTCAGGACTGAGGCTCAACGAACGCAAGACGATGGTTATAGCACTTAATCCAGACCATGACAGCCAACAGGCGGAGCTGCCTCAACCACTGCGGATTCAAGCGCTGGACCAGCTATCGCGCTACCTAGGGGCCCAGGTCGGTAGCAACCCGGACGCTGCCTACACGTGGAAGCTGGCTCACGCTCAACTACTTATTCGGCTGGCGCTGGCTGCCCAGAAGACGCTGACAGTCGATCAACGCAGCGTGGTGGTGGCGGCCATAGTGATTCCCAAATTGCTGTATATTGGACGCCACCAGTGGCCAACCCAGGAGATCGTGGACCTCTTCCAACGAAGGATTCACAATTTCGTGTGGCACGCGCAGTTCACGGCAACGAAGATCGCCGGAAAAGCGTGGCTAAATGCAAAAGTGGCCGCATTAGCTCGTGCAGAAGGAGGCATCGCCCTTCCCAATTTACAGGTGGAGTTACTGGCGATGGCAGCAGTTACGGCCGCTACCTGGGCGCTTCACTCGACGCCGGAAGCACAGATTGTCGTGGATGTGATCGCGGACACGGCGAGAGGTGGCGAGACCAGACAATTCATGGTCTCGCCCCCGCTGATTCTGCAGCAGAGAGGCATGATGCGGCTGGGGGGTACTCTATGGGATGCAGGGTCCCGCACTTGCGGGCTGCTGGATGGCATGACGCACCTGGCAGACAAATCGCTCATGGTCGCGGCGCTAAACTGTGCATCTTATTTCGGAGACGGCGAAGGACTTCATTGGGAGGGGCGTACGGGGACCATGGAATTGGCCTGTTATAGAGGCGCGGTTGCGAGGACATGCTTGAAGGCAGAGGAGAGCACCCTGGGTGTTTTTTTGCAGTGAGTGGGTACCATCTTTGGAGTTACGAACATTACGATTATATGATCCGAACGGACAGCAAGTTAATCCGAATACCAGATACAGAGCGCTCTGCCAAGTCGGGGCACAGATCAAGGACGTTATCCACTGGACGTGGAATGGACGGGGAGACTTGCGAGTTACTGCATTACCACGGGTCCTCACACGGGCTATACGCAACCAAATCGGGCACCTAGTATGGCTGCTAATCCTGAACTTCCCGGGCTTGATATGGAGAGGGGACCACGACGGAGGAGTCAGATATTTTACCAAGGAAGATACCCACGAGCAGGTGCGACGCTATCTCACGGCAGACAGACGACTGACGAAGGACCCGCAGGAGCGCCACACAGCGACGGAGGAGCGACGCTGCTCCAATCATGGGGAGCTCGAAAGTCACATGAGAAGCGCAACTGGATTACGAGCTACGATAGTGCGAGTGCATCCGCATCCGAGGCTGTCACGCATGGTGTGCTTATGGGCAGGCAAACGACGATGGCGCCCCACAGCAAAATCGGTCAAACAGAAGCTACGAGCGGCAACCACAATGCAGGGACGCAAGGTGACACTAAACGGGATGCGCAAGTGGGAACGACTCAGTGCTGAGGCGGCCAACGGACTTGCCCAGCTCAAATGGCCGGAGATTCGAAAAGTGGTGGGCCTTACACCGTGGGGAGAACAGGTACTCCTTCGGGTGAAGCACCACGCCATATCGGTGTATGATCCGGTGTCGGCAGGTTTTTACTGCCCGTATGCAGAATGTGCCAAGGAAGGCCGAATCAGCCTTCACCATATCTTCTGGACATGCCCCGCTGCAACACGGCTCCGCAGAGTTCTGATAGCTCGATGGCAGTCCGCGGGACTTAGACTACCGAATTACGAGAAGGCCATATATGCCCTAAAGCTCCCTATGATGCCCACAGATGTATTGCAAGCCACGGGGAGAATCCTGGCGGACAGCATCGACGGATCAAGTGTCAGGCTTGGAGGTGGCATTGAACGCGTTCTCGAACAGTGTTGGAGCCTTGGCGCAGCCCTCTATTTCCATTGTGTTTGGAGATGGAGGGTTGCACATTTCGATCCACATAATGATGTATCGAC
>AWVW02031665.1:0-14748 GCA_000500225.2 Phytophthora pinifolia
ATCATGGCAAACATGGACATTTCCCATGATTCACGTTACCTAACCCTTTTAGAAAACATGGACCGAAGCAACCGCCAATCCAAATCTCTTTTTTCAACTGACTCAAGTAGATTTGGTATTAATATCGCGTTAATAGAGATAGTTGATCCTCCTTCGATCGGAAGATGCTTAATTAAATAGTGAGGAGCTTCATCCTCTTTCCTCTCTTTTCTACAGGTGTCTTAGCCCAGACTCTCGACCGACGTCAAGACCCTGGATCTGTTGGAATGCACCTCACTGCAGAACGGCGGGTGGCTGGCATGGTGTCTGTGTCTGTGCGGTATCTGAGACTCGACCGTCGACGCGTCGCTGCTGTGCTTCTTGCGAACTCCCAGGCGGGTCACGACCTCGTCGAACGACCGGCACCACCACGTCTCGGTACGGTACTTGATGGAGCCGACGCAGCCAAAGCGGCCGTCGCGCGTGCGAAAGGCGTGCATGTGAACGTGGTCGATGCTGTTGAACGGGGGCGAGTGGAACGCGAACTTAAAGTCTGACTCGGCGTCGTCGTCGCTGTCCTGGGCTGCGCCGTGGGCCCGGTCGGCCTTCGACGGAGCCAGCACCACCGAGGGACGGGGCATCTCGCGGAGCACCGAGGCCGCGACTTGGCGCATGCGGCGGAGCAGCGCCGCATCGTCGACTGTGAGCTTGTTCACGTTGCGGATGTGGCGGCGCGGCACCACAAGGATGTGGCTGACCACCACGGGGGCCAAAGGACGGAACACGACCACGTCCTCGTCCTCGTAGAGGAAGGGCTCGTCGCCCGCCTCGAGGATCTCGCAGAAGCGGCAGGAAACCAGCACGCCGTCCTGGCCATACGTGACGCCCTTTCGCGCCACGGAGACGCTGGAGGACGTCGAGGAGCACGACGAGGCCGAAGCCGGAGACAAGCACGGGGATGCGCTGTGCTGCCGGCGATTGCGCAGCGACTGGCTAGGCTTGACCGAGACGGGGGACATCTCCTCGGTGTCAGACCACGAGTGATTGGTGTCCACGGGCATGTCTAGCGCGCACCGCCCCGACACAGGGGCGCTGGCAGGTGAGTCCATCTGGGCCGCCGCGGCATCACGCTCTTCGTCGGCTGTCGCTTCCGTTTCAGGCTCCGTCGCGTGGAAGTGGGGCAGGCACGCGCGCAGGCGCTTGCGGAGCCGCGTCTTCTTCTTCTCGTCGCCGCGCGTCGGAGCGCCGCTCACTGACGTGATCGATGGCATGAGCTGTCGGGTGTAAACCGAAGTGTGAAGGGGATGAACAGCGCTCTGCTCTCTTTGCTCTTTTCGGGGCCTAAAGCACAATGGGCGCCTGCCTCAGCCGTCGCCTCTGTTACTCGACGTGGGACTTGACGCCAGTTCAGCGCGCCCCGCTCAGGATGGGCCAAATCCGAACTATCCATCGCAATTTTCCCACCCATTTTTGGCCACATGACGACCCATTTCATCCGACAGCAAACGGCAGCCGTCTGCTGGGTCGTCTCACAAAGCGCGAGCGGACGGAGAACGCCGCTGACGCTGAGCAGAGATCGTTGCGCACATTCAAAGAACACCAACGGATTCATCTCTTGGGTGGCATTGTTGTGCACTGTGGCTATAACCTCTTTGAAGAGGGTGGCGGGTCCTGTCCGATAGCTTCGTTAAGCTTCGAAAAGTGCTCTTACCCTCTGAAAAGCATGGCCGCTGCCTCATTCATTTACCGCAAACTCATGCACTTTGCCTCTAGCCCTCAAACCTGCATGGAGGATAGTCGTGAACGACGGCAATGCAAAGACCAACAGCCGGGGCGCTGAGCCCATTTGAGTCCATTGAGACAGGCGGAATAGCGGTAAGACTGAACTTTCATGCGCGGCATCTGATTGGCCTGATTGACCGGATAGCGCATCCGGATGTCTTAACCAAGCAGCTCTCGTGCAAAAAACTGCCCGAGGTGAGACGGAGCCACCTTGCGACGCTCATTGAGGGAAGATTACGTGCGAGCCACACACGACGAACGGCGACTGGCTCAAGGTGCATCTTGTGCCGCCGGGGGCTTCCTCTTCAACGCTAGCAACGCGGGCACGCGTCAGGCTAGCGCCACAAATGAGCCGATCGTTTGCCGCAGCTAATGCGCGAACCTTGGGGGTTGAAGAATTAGGATAACATGAGCCGTGCTAGCTAACGCGAGCTGCCCGCAGCGTGGATGGCAAGGCATCGCAAGAAGCAGGGATGGCAAGGATAAGGCTAAGCTTGCGGAGCGGACCTCCAGGTCAGAGACCTTATCTATTGGGTTCGGTGGTCAACTTGGTGCAAAGAAGAGCTCCGATCGCCTGCTCCGTCTCAAGAGCAGGGCGGAATGACGATTGATCGATCATCGACCGTCGCGTGCGCTACCAGAGCTCCGTGACGATGAGCTGCCCAGCCAGCTTCTGCGTCACAACGTGCTCGGCCTCTTCTTGTGTCGCAATCGAGCCGCCAGAATACTCCGGGTGTCGAAGCAGAGCTGAGGCGATGGCCTTCTTGACGGCGCGCCCCATGTCCAGACTGCCGCACAGGTAGATATAGCCTTCGTCTCGGAGCAGATGCCGCGCCACCAGATCGCTCTGCTCGGCCAACGCGTCCTGCACGTACTGTCAACAACGACAACAACGACAACAACGACAGCGCACGCTAGTATCGTGACCCCAAATGATCATAACAAAACATACAGCTACCACACGTACCCGCTTTGGACGAGCGCTGTCGCCGGAAAACGCAACGTGGAGTTGGTCTAACACGCCCGAGGCCTTTGCTTGCTGCAGTTCCTCTGCGTACAGGAAATCCACGCTCGGTTCGCGACAGCCGTAGAAGAGGTATGCTGGCCGGTGTTGGTGCGGCGAAGTGTCGTCTTCGTGCTCGAGGTCCTGCAGGAACGCGCGGAATGGCGCAATTCCCGTGCCAGCACTGATGAGCATGATCGGACGGTGGTCGTGGAATGGGAAAACAAACGAGGACTGGTAAAACGACGCCCGAATGGAGTCACCAGGCTTCAGCATCGCAAGATAACTGGAACACCGCGGCAGTGGAAGTACATCAGTCTTGCGGAGACCCAGCGTAATGGAGACCGTGTCCGGAACGAACTGCCGCGACGAAGAGACCGTGTAGTATCGCGGCGCATTGAACGGTGCAAACTGGAAAAACTCGGCGAAGCTCAGGCGAATCGAAGAAAAACGGTCAAAGATGTCAGCCACCGTCGCGTGCTGGTGAGGCCTAATGGAATGAACGGCAAGCAGGAATTGGTAAGCGAGGCGAGCGACGAAAGCGAAAAAGCTGATAGCTCCGCTTACCTTTCAGCCTGAATGGCTTCTGCTGTCTTTGGAGCCATCAGCGCTGCAACGTCGTTTTCATCGGTCGCGTATGCGGCAAGCCTGCGAAGAAAGCTGGGGCGGGGAGTCGAGACGAGGTCAAACGTCCATGTAAGCGCATCTCTTACAGTTCCCACGTGAGCAAACGGGCGCTGTTGAAGGCCTTGTTGCTGGAGCGAAGACTGCTTCTGATCGTCGGCTGCGGATTCTGCAAGAGACTCAGCAACGTAAACGACATCCGGGTCGTCTACGTGCAAGTGCACAAGCATGCGCTCCACCACCGGCAGGTCGTTTGGAACGTACACACCAATGTTCGACGCCTGCGAGCTGACGAGCTGCTGCTGATCGCCACGAAGGTGGAGGTCAATATGTCGCACTGACCGCCACGCCCCATCCGTCGTCTGGTGCGGCGCGCTGATCACATCGTTGGCTGCGACGCTAAAAACTGAGCGATCAGCGTCCGTGAGGAGCTGTCGTCGTGTATGGGATAAATCTTCGTCGTCTTTGCTGGCATAGAATGACAAGTCGTACTTGGGCGCCGGAAGCTCCAGCTTCTCTCTCTGATTCTGGCTTTGTAGACTGAGCTCGTACTCCAACAACTTCTCCTGAACAGCACCATACACACATCAGTGAGTCAATTACACCGTGTACTGCGTTCTGCAGCACCAACAAACCTGGTAGACTAGGAGCACGCAGTTGGGGCAATCCAAATGGCAGCACTCGTCGTCCTTCGGCTTAACTGGGGGCGTCAGGGGACCTACCGGTGGCACAAATCGCTCGGGCTGCACAAGAACGCAAATGCAGCAGCAATACACAGCAAGACGTCAATACCAATAAAGCTTGTAAATTACGCAGCCACGTAACAAGCAGAAAAGCGAAGACTCTGCACTCACGTTCTCCTTTCGTCGCTTGAGTGCCATCTCTCGCTCGAACTCCATGAAGGCGTCCACGCCGTCGCTCAAAAACCGCCTCTGCTCCCGAGGACCACGAGTGGCAGCTGGCTGAACGGACGACCCATTGGCACACAGCGTCGCTGCGTGGTACGCGCAGAAGCGCCCGCGGTGGAGCACGCGCGTCGCCAGCATGTGCTTGTTGATACTTGGACACAATTTCTCCACCACGTTGGAATGATAATTGTTCACGGTTAAGTACGAATTGGCTCGTTGCAAGTACGTCAGCGGGTTGCAGGCGTTTTATTGATGGGTGGTTATTGGGGCGGCTCCTGTGAGTGCAAGGCGCTTCAGGTAAGGAGCGAGATGGTTTCATCTCCACCGCGCGTCTCGCGGCGCCGGTCGCGCCGCACTTTAGCACGCAGCGCGAGAAGGCCCGCTACGCCCACCAGTCCCAGCAGCATGTAGCTTGCGATGTAGTCGGATGCGCGGAACCGCGCCTCACCGTCGGCCATCGTGTTCAGTAGACTTGCCGAGTGGCTCTTGTGTTTCTTCTTCTTGGGAATCTTGCAGTCGTGCTCGGTCCGCGGCTTGCGAGCGAACGCGAATGTACGGGAAAACTCCTCGATGGTGCACAAAGCTGCGGAAGTAACATGAGTAGACGACGGCGTCAGCACGGAGCAACGAGCAGGCTTAGAGTCGTCGGAGCAGCAAGACACGTACTGTCCTGGCATGCAGGAAGCAACTGAGGCTTTCCGTGGAAAATCATGCGAACGGCGTGGGACCCAGTCTTTGTCTTGTACACCTCAAGTACCAGCATGCCTGCGTACGGAGTCCAGGTGCGGTCCCAGTTCTCCTTCACTGAGGCAGCCATGAACGGCATGATAGTGGAATCGTGGGCTGTGGACAGGCAGGGGTGACAACGACGTTAGACACGATAGCATCGACACAAGGACACACATGTAACAAGCGCAGAAGCCCAAACGTACCCATCGTGACGGACAACTTGATTGCGTCGGGCTCGCCATTGAGTACACTGTCGAGGCGTGTGAGCATATCGTGAGCGAGCGGCTGCATGGCAACCTCTGCATACCACGAATCATTGTAAGTGAGGAAGAGGCCTTGGCGAACTTCAACTTCGTGGTACGTCTTGGTGAAGGTCTCTTCGTCCACCCCGTTCGGCAGCTCGAGATCATTGCAGCGAGCTGTGCTAAGGCACTCGAGCACGGATCCCCAGGAAAAATTGCCGACAGTTTCGTTGAAATGGTGCTCGATTTCGACGGTGGCAGGGTCGCGGAGGTGGTCCCAGAACGCCGGAGATTCGTTCGCCAGCTCTCCGACGTGCTTCATGAACGGGCAAATGTTTTCGTTGGCGTTGATGTAGTCCACGGAAATATCCGCCACATCCCACGAGAGCATGCGGTGGAGCTCAAGCGACATGGTCCCGTCAACGGGGAAGAGTCCGTCGATTAGCGCTTGGCCAGAGCCCAGAGTTCTCTCTTGGTCATCGCTTCGGAGGTAAATCTCACCCAGTTCGATGTGCTAAATGCTCGTAATGAAACAGGTTAGTAAATCGTCAATTGCAGTCGTGCAGGTGCTGCAACGGTGACGCACCGACAGGTTGGCAGTGGTGAAGAGCTTGAGCGGGCCGTCGCCTACGTAGGAATCGCGCAGATGCCTGTCGTTTCGCTCAGCAGGAGCAGCCGTTAGCAAAGGCGACAGCTATCATCATTGGTGCAACTGCATCAACGCACTGTCCGTTCGTCTTGTGCTGTTGACGCCCCAGTGGGAGCAGCCCGCCAACGACGCAGTCGCCCTTGAGGATGTTGTGTCCGTCCATGTAAGACTTGCGGTACAAGCGTCCAAATCCTTTTTCGTGGTCCTTCGGGTTGACATCCTGCGACTGTATGAGCGGAATGCAATACATGCACAAGGCGTCAGTACTGCAACTACCACTTCATCATTCCCAACGTTCAAGCGCCGTTCGCACCGAGACGGAGGTGGTGGTGCATTTCCACTCGGCGGCCATGGGGTTGTGTTTGGGCGAGTCCCAGCAGAACAGCTTGGAGTAGGGCGCACGCGCGCCGTGGCGGGCAATGATCTGCACCTGCTCCAGTGAGTCGACGCGCTGCGCCTGCTCGGCGGTGAGCGGCGGGATGCGCGAGGCGTCTATGCCGTCCATGGCGTTGCAGTAGCGGTGTGGCGCCCAGCCGTCGTACGGGCCGGCGGCCACCGCCGTGGGGGCGCCCACAAGCGCCGCGATCAGACCAGCAACACGCATAGTTCTTCGTCGTCTAGATGAAGCACTTGTTCGAGCGTTAATCTCCCTTTGCCGAGCGTCTGAGCAAGTGGAAGGCCGTTGAGAATCTGCAGAGGATCGCGAGAAGACAGCCGTTACGCTGCTTACGTACCCGTGATGTGTGGTACACACTATTGCGTGACCTACACCACATCCATCTGCGTTACACGGATGATGTTCACTTGCGAAGCAGCCTCTCCCCATCCTTTACACGACTCTGCCGAGAGAAGGGAGGCTCGCGTCACTGCGATCACGCTCGCCCAAAAGCCTTCGATCCGCCATGGAGAGCGGTTCCGAGGACGAAGAATGCGCCGCCGTGCTGCGCGAAGAGCTGCGCGCCAGGAAGCAGGAGCTCAAGCAGATGCAGGATGAGTTCGACGAGTACACGCAGTCGAGCCACGAGCTGGAGCAGGAGCTGGAGCAGGAGCTGTCCCGCGTGGAGAAGCGCAACACGCATTTACTGAGTAAGAACCAGTACCTGGAGCGCGACCTGACGCTGGCGCGCGGCAAGCTGGAGGAGGCGCTGGGCCAGACGCGCCAGTTCGAGGACGAGCTGCAGGCCACGCGCGCTGAGCTGCGGGCGGTCGTGCAGGCGTGTCGCAAGCTCGAGCAACAGCAGGATGACCTGGAGACGCAGGTGCGCGTGCTGCAGGCCACCGAGGCTGATCTGCGCCACAATATGGAGCGCGAGATGGAGGAGAAGGTCTTCCTGCTCAGCGACCAGGAGGAGCTCCAGCGCGAGCACGAGCTGGCCACCGAGCGTTTCCGTACCGAGATCATGGACCTGAAGTCGGAGCTCTACGCGCTGCAACAGAAGTTCGAGGACGCCACCACAGCGTCCGAGGCGCGCGGCTCCTTCTCGGGCAACGACTCGATGGCTACCACGCGTAGCCAGTCGGAAGACGACGAAGACGGCTATGACTCGAGCTACAACGACAACTCGCTGCGCCATTCGACCGTACACGAGCGGGACGAGATCAGCCGCGAGGTGCTCATCGAGTCGCTGCGACAGGAGATTGAGGCGCTGTCGACCACTGCGCAGGACGAGACGGAGGCCCGCGCCGCTGCTGAAGCGGAGGTGCAGCAGCTCCGCGAAAGCCTTGCACACATGGAGGCTATGGAGGCCGAGATGACGGACATGACGGACGAACTGATCGGAAAGTCCCAGGAAATCCGCTCTCGCGACGAGCAGATCGAACAACTGCGCGAGTCCCTCGTGAAGCGGCAGTCCGAGCTGGCGGCAGCTAGCGATGGAGGCATTGAGTTCACGAACGAACGCGAACGCATGCAGAGTGAGCTGGACGACAAGGACCAGATGATCAGCAGTCTCAAGGAGGAGCTGGAGACCGTCAAGGCGCAGTACGATGATCTGGCGGATAATGAGCGCCAACTCAAGGCTCGAATGGAAGAGGAAAGCGAACACTTGGACGGATGGAAGGGCCAAGTCGAGACTCTGAAGAGGAAGCTGGAGGAAAACAAGCAGGAGAGCAGTGAGCTGGAAAGGAAGCTGCAGTTTGACAAAGGGGAGATCTCGCAGAATCGCAAGGAAGTGGAAGAGCTGACCAACTTGAACGCAGACCTCCAGAAAGAGCTCGACGAAGCGACGAAGCGGACGTCCGAGCTGGAGCGCGCATCAGCGCTGTCAACCGCTTCCACCGTGTCGTCTGTCTCTGACAAGGACGTGGTGGATTCGAAGCGGCTCGTGATGGAAATCCAAACGCTGCGGACGTCCATGAAGTCGCTTTCGGCGGAAAACGCTCGGTTAAGAAATCAAGAAGGAATCTCGTCCAGCGTGGCCCCTGCGAAGCGAGTATCGGCAGACGTGCTGCAGGTGAATTATACGCCTGAACAGCTCGCTCGCAAGTACCTGTCAGAGCGAACGCGTAACGCATCGTTGCTTTCGCGGCTGCAGACTGTGTGCGGTAACATTCAAGTTTTCTGTCGTGTTCGCCCCGTCATCACCGAGGAGTTGGAGAAGTCGTGGGGCTCCAAGATGGCGGTTAATGTGGTGAATCAGTCCGACTTGGCTGCGATGGATATCAAGCCTGATCGTGCGTTCGCTAGCGATTCCGACGGAAACATGGTGAGCAGTGGGAACATGGAATCCTTGGCGAACAACAGCTCGTGGAAAGTGTTCACATTTGATCGCATTTTGGGCCCGGAAGAGACGCAAAACGATGTTTTCCGCGAAGTGGAGCCGATCGCCCAGTCCGTGGTAGATGGATTCAAGGCATGTGTTTTCGCCTATGGACAGACAGGCTCTGGTAAGACGTACACTATGGAAGGTACGCCCAGCGACCCTGGCCTCAACTACAGGATCATCAGCCACTTGTTTCAGTCGGTTCAACTGCGCGGTTCGATCTACACCCCTGAACCCGAGAGCAACGAGGACGAGGATGACGAGATGAACGGTCTACATGGCGCTGTTGAGTCGTCCGTTTACCACGTCCAGGTGGGAGTGCTGGAGATCTACAACGACTCGTTGCGCGATTTGATCAACACGACCAACCCGAAGGCGCTGGAGATTCGCCACGATTCGGCGACGGGAGATATCGTTGTGCCTGATCTGACGATGGCGACGGTCTCTTCTCCGCAGCAAACGATTGACGTGTTGCGGAAGGCGCAAACCAACCGAGTGACGGGGAAAACGAACTCAAACCAGCACAGCAGTCGGTCTCACAGCATTCTGATTGTGCAGATCTCGAAACGCCGACCTGAAAGTGACGAGGCGGACGCTGCCGACTTCGACGCCGAGGAAGAAGGCTGCGGCAAGCTCTATCTCGTTGATCTGGCGGGTTCGGAGCGGGTCAAGAAGAGTAACGTGAGCGGCGATATGCTCCGAGAGGCCGCTCACATCAACAAGTCCCTTTCCGCCCTCGCCGATGTGATGGAGGCGCTGGACAAGAAGATGGCGCACGTCCCGTACCGTAACTCGAAGCTCACGTATTTGCTGCAGGATGTGCTGAACTCGTCGTGCAAGACAGTGATGATCGTGAATGTTGGCCCGACGATTGAGAATGCGAGCGAGACGTACCGGTCGCTTCAGCTGGCGGAACGCGTGCGAAATATTGTGGTGGGCCGAAACCAGATTGTGAAGAACAAGAAGGACATCCTGTCTGCCAAGAAGGCCTTCGCTGAGCTCCAGTCCCTGAAGCAGCAAATGCAAATCTCCAAGAGGAAGTACATGCAGTCCCAGCAGTCTGTGGTTGCTCTGGTAAGTCGCTGTCGGTCTGCTTTCCACGCGAGGAGGCGGTTGTTCTCACGTCCCGGTTCCGATGCCTCCTCTCCCTCAGAAACGAGACCAGAAGAACCAGTCGGAAAAACAGTCGTCGACGCTGCAGAACCGGCTTAAGGCCTGGGAGACGCAAAACGAGAGCCTGAAGACGCAAAACGACTCCCTGAAGCGACTTGTGGATGAGCTAAGTAGCCAGCTCAAGGCCGAGCGAGAGACGAAACAGAAGGAGGCGGAACAACGTGAAGCAGCTCTGCGCTTGCTCCGACAGCAGAGTGCCAAATCCCGCGTGTCTTCATCGCAGCAAGAGGCACAACAGCAAATGCTCCAGGAACGGGAAGAAGAGATCAAAAAGCTGCGTCAGTTGCTGACAGAAGCTCGTCGACGGAGTACGTCTTCGCTCATTCCAAGGCTGCCATTAACGTCGCCACCGATGAAGAAGACGAAGAGCTCTCGTCCTGCGAGCTCACCCGGCAATAACCAGCAGGAAGGGGATACCTCAAGCTCCACAGCAAGCTCGAGCGCCAGTCGGACGACGAAGACGCGCACGGTCGCCCGCAGGTCGGCCATCTCACGCTTGCAGTCGGGCACTGCATCGATCAATGGGACAACGCCGGATCAGAGCTTACTAAGTAACAAGCGCCCCAGCTCAATGGGCTCAACGAGGTCATCATCCACGCGGACTAACAGCAAGCCGAAGTCGGGAGGCGCCTGGAAGTAACTCAGGCTCGCCGAGCCTGGCCTAGCACGTCGTAGAGAAGCTCTTCAGATTGCAGTCGAGATGCTTGGCAACCGTGAGAGGCCTGAAGGGAAGGAAAGTGATCGATCGAAGACCACTAACGTAGATCGTCCAGTGAGTAAACGGAACCAAGTCGCAGCTCATGAAATCGACGAAGCGTTCTTTGATGGTGTACGGGACTTTGACGCTCGTGACACTAACACCCGAGGGCTACAATCTATGACGACATCGAAGGCTGACGAGAAGAGGTCCCTGTGCTACCGTTAGCGTGTGCACTGACAGGATGCATCGCCACGTTTGTGTAGTCAGCCAGGCACCGCAGCACTTGTCGAAGCAAGCCCTTGTGTTGACTTACGCTGTCAAACACGTGCAGTAGCTCGAAGAGCAGGTCCTCTTGAAGCTCAGTGGCGGCCTCTGTAGCCTCACGATGCGTCGGGGACATGAATCCGACAGTCGGCGGGTTCAGGACACGATCCAGTACCTCGCTGATCGCAGGCTTCACGATGTCGTTGAACGCCTCGTCTTGTACCCCACCGTCGTCTTCGTGCTCAAGTTCATGCACCGCAGCTGCCATAGCTGACATCGAATCGAGCTCGGAGGTCGTATTGGCACTAGAACTGGAGGTGGCCGCATAAGCGCCTACAAGGTGCATGTCTTCACCAGTTCTTGACCCCGGAGCGCCCAGATCGCTGTGATTCATTCTTACAGCCGCTTCTGTCGCTTCCGCCGCTGCCTCTTCAGCTTGTGCCTTCAACTCTTTCTGGAGACTCGTAGACGACAAGCGGATGGTATTGAAATCCCACCCGCTGCCGACCGACGCATCTCGAGCATGGCGTTTGCCACTATCCCGTTGGCCGTATGACGGTAAAGTGTCGTCGTCGCGACCGCCGCTCAGAGGCGGGCGATTGCTGCTGCCGAATCCGTTCTCGACACGCCCGTTGTTGAACACCGTCGCTCTCTCGTCCTCCTGAAGATCTTGCTGCTGGTCTTCAAGTTGGCTTCGATCCAAAAGCTCTGTAAGGTGCGATATGTGTTTGGCGGAGCGGATGAACGGGTGCTGTAGTAAGTCGGACGCGGTTGGTCGATCGTGCGGGGCCTTCTGCAAGCAACTAGACACGAAGTCGACGAACCGGGTGGAAAAGTTCCCTTCTAGCACGGGCGGGTCCATGGTAGGGATCATGAATAGCACTTTCATCGGATGAATGCTGAAGCACCACAAAGCAAAGATGGTTAGAATAAAGTGTTTTCGTCTCAGTAAGAGCATCAGCTAAGGCAACGTACTCGGCAAGCGGGGGCGCACCCTTGGCCATCTCGATAGCGGTGATCCCCAGCGACCAAATGTCCGCCTTGAAGTCGTACTCCGACTCCTGGATGACTTCGGGCGCCATCCAGAACGGCGTCCCCACTGCCGTGTTGCGCTTCGTCATCGTCTCGGTGATTTGTCCTGTCACGCCAAAGTCCGCCAGCTTCACGTGGCCATCTCCACTCATCAGCACGTTCGCAGCCTTGACGTCGCGGTGGATCTTCTTCTCCGAGTGCAGATACTCGAGGCCCTTGAGCAGCTCGCGCAGAATAATGGCGATAAAGGCCTCGTCCAGCGGGCCGTTGCGCATAATGTCAAGCACTGAGCCGCCCGACAGAAACTCCATGATGATCCTGCATAAACAAATACAAGAGGACACTATCAGCACATACGTCCACTGCCTATGAATAAAAGACCCAGATCACCAACCACAGCTTCGTGCCGGCGATGAACGAGCCCGAGTACGTCGTTAGCTGGTCGCACGAGCACTGCGACAACACATGGATCTCCTGCTCAACGTGGCACAGCATACAAAACGAGAGAGGAAAGAGACGACGTCAGCCTCCCCAGCCACCAAGAGCAGTACTCTGCTGTGCTTCGCACCTGCTGCACATCCTCGATCTCGTCGGCCGCAGACTCCAAGTCAATGATCTTGACAGCGACCACCTCATCCGTCTGTATGTTGATCCCCTTGTAGACTTCCCCAAAGGCGCCGCCGCCGATGCGCTCCAGCAGCTCGTACTGCATCGTCGGGTCCAGGCTGCCGCTCATCTCGAACTATGCCTTCTCCACATGCGAAACCCGTTCAAGCAGCCCCTATTCATTGGCTAATAATAACAAATCGCTAATTGGCTTCTAAATTTTCGCGCTGTCAGATAATTCGCCCAGAAAATGAGCTATCACTTTGGCGTCGAATGTACCGGTATGCGTAATTTATTGTTATTATTTATTTCCGGAGGCCCGCGTTTCGATTTCTACTAAGTTTCGCGTTCGTGGAGCCGAACGTAGTGCGTCTCGAGTTTCTGGTACTCGGCCTCGAGGAAGGCTTTGCGACGGTCGGCACTGCCCATGCCATCCAGCTCCTCCGTGTGCAGGTGGAACAGCCGCTTCTTCACCTCTAGTCGGAACTTCTTGCGCTGCGCCTCGTCGCGTGGGGCTACGAACGCGAACTTGCGCGCCTCGTAGCACGTCTGCACCTGCCGCTGCGTCAGCTTGAGCTTCTGTTGCACCGCGTGGATGTCGGCGGTCGTCAGTGCTGCAGTGCCACGTGCAGTGCCGCCGGCCTCGGCGCTTTCCTCAGGTGAAAGCGAGAAGAACCCGTTTGCGATGCAGTTCTTCAGGTCCACCAGGTCTCTCAGCTGCAGGCAGGACAACAAATGAGCTCTTCCGGTCCTAGAGACGTAGAAGATGCAAGAGCTACGTACGCTGGAGAACGCTGGCACGGGGTCTTCTACTGTGAGCTCGTATACGTGCTCGTTCGCTACTACTTGCGCATGGATGCAGTGCACCAGACGCTCGGCGTGACCTGCGGATCACGTTTCTGGTTAGAGACCTGTTTAAAACGTTAGCGACCAGGCGCAAGCAGGCACCCACCTTGCCTCTGGTATGGAGGGAAAACGAGCGCCTGGCAGATACGGTGCGTCTCGTTCTGGTCGGGTTTGCAGTATGCAGCTTTTCGCCCAAGCGGATTGAAGAACTTGAAGACGGTGATGAACCCCACAGGGCGGAAAGCTCCGCTGCCTGCTTTTGCTCGTTCGTAGATCATGTAGAGTACCCACCTTGGGTCGGTAACGTCAACCGCATCGGCTCCTGTTTTCAAATGAAAAGAATGTCAGACGTCTTCGTGCCCTTGGAACGCACACGAAGCCCCACCTTCAATGAACCATAGTGAGAGCGTCTGCAAGTTGACGAGGAGCTTCTGGGCTGGGTCGTTCTCCTCCATTTTACACTCATAGATTTCAAAGAATCGCTCAACAGTTTCCCCTTGTTTTGCAGATGCCTTCGTCGTGTACGACTCAATGCATTTGCCGGGCGGACCGGTGAAGCATGCCGCCGCCTCGCGAAGGGCTGCCACAAAGGCGTCTTTATCTTGAACGAAGCCCTGAGGAAGTGACGGCGTTAGCCTTGCCACAACATTTGCTGCACTGCAACGACACATATAACCACAGGTTAGCGGCTACAGTAAATACTCCCATGCTTGCTATCAGCAATTCGACTCACGTGTTGTCCTTCTCCTTGAACGAGATTTCCAGCAGCGCGCTGAAATCGAACCCGTTAAAGGTCACTGCCATCTTGAGACCTTCGTAGCCGTCCACGATTTCGTCCGTGCCGAACGCGTGGTACGTGAATCTGGGAGTGAACCACTCAAGAGCTTCAACGTGGTCGGCGTCCGTTGCTGCAGTCGGTCAAAGTAGTTAGCTCTCAAGCGCAGCGAGGCGAGAAAAAGGCACAAACAGTGCATACCGATAGCTAAAGACGTAGCTTCGTTAGAAGAGATCGATTTTTCGAAGCGAACGCGCTTCACGACAGGCTCGTGACTCGTTGGCAGCTCCGATAACGGCGCCGGTCGCTTGTGTCCTGGTAGCGCCATGTTGCAATTGCTTGTTTTTCACCGCACATCCTTGGGGTGTACCACATATGATGGTGTGACGTACACAAATGGTGGCGAGCCACACATTCTGAAAAAAATCGACTGGCCAGCGTTTGTTGTTGCTTGACGAGCACCTGAAGAACGCCACAACAGAATTTGCAAGCTGACGGTGAAGTGACTTTGACGAAGAAGAATGTCGACCAATTGTTGTATGTCTATACGTGTGTGCATCTCCGTTGGAAAATAGTATGCTCGCCAACTTAGCCTTGGGCGAGTGTAGTCGTACGACGGAATAGGGAATGACTCGATCATGGCGACTTTAAACCAAGGACAGACTCTTTTGTGT
>AWVW02031666.1:0-14719 GCA_000500225.2 Phytophthora pinifolia
ATCATGGCAAACATGGACATTTCCCATGATTCACGTTACCTAACCCTTTTAGAAAACATGGACCGAAGCAACCGCCAATCCAAATCTCTTTTTTCAACTGACTCAAGTAGATTTGGTATTAATATCGCGTTAATAGAGATAGTTGATCCTCCTTCGATCGGAAGATGCTTAATTAAATAGTGAGGAGCTTCATCCTCTTTCCTCTCTTTTCTACAGGTGTCTTAGCCCAGACTCTCGACCGACGTCAAGACCCTGGATCTGTTGGAATGCACCTCACTGCAGAACGGCGGGTGGCTGGCATGGTGTCTGTGTCTGTGCGGTATCTGAGACTCGACCGTCGACGCGTCGCTGCTGTGCTTCTTGCGAACTCCCAGGCGGGTCACGACCTCGTCGAACGACCGGCACCACCACGTCTCGGTACGGTACTTGATGGAGCCGACGCAGCCAAAGCGGCCGTCGCGCGTGCGAAAGGCGTGCATGTGAACGTGGTCGATGCTGTTGAACGGGGGCGAGTGGAACGCGAACTTAAAGTCTGACTCGGCGTCGTCGTCGCTGTCCTGGGCTGCGCCGTGGGCCCGGTCGGCCTTCGACGGAGCCAGCACCACCGAGGGACGGGGCATCTCGCGGAGCACCGAGGCCGCGACTTGGCGCATGCGGCGGAGCAGCGCCGCATCGTCGACTGTGAGCTTGTTCACGTTGCGGATGTGGCGGCGCGGCACCACAAGGATGTGGCTGACCACCACGGGGGCCAAAGGACGGAACACGACCACGTCCTCGTCCTCGTAGAGGAAGGGCTCGTCGCCCGCCTCGAGGATCTCGCAGAAGCGGCAGGAAACCAGCACGCCGTCCTGGCCATACGTGACGCCCTTTCGCGCCACGGAGACGCTGGAGGACGTCGAGGAGCACGACGAGGCCGAAGCCGGAGACAAGCACGGGGATGCGCTGTGCTGCCGGCGATTGCGCAGCGACTGGCTAGGCTTGACCGAGACGGGGGACATCTCCTCGGTGTCAGACCACGAGTGATTGGTGTCCACGGGCATGTCTAGCGCGCACCGCCCCGACACAGGGGCGCTGGCAGGTGAGTCCATCTGGGCCGCCGCGGCATCACGCTCTTCGTCGGCTGTCGCTTCCGTTTCAGGCTCCGTCGCGTGGAAGTGGGGCAGGCACGCGCGCAGGCGCTTGCGGAGCCGCGTCTTCTTCTTCTCGTCGCCGCGCGTCGGAGCGCCGCTCACTGACGTGATCGATGGCATGAGCTGTCGGGTGTAAACCGAAGTGTGAAGGGGATGAACAGCGCTCTGCTCTCTTTGCTCTTTTCGGGGCCTAAAGCACAATGGGCGCCTGCCTCAGCCGTCGCCTCTGTTACTCGACGTGGGACTTGACGCCAGTTCAGCGCGCCCCGCTCAGGATGGGCCAAATCCGAACTATCCATCGCAATTTTCCCACCCATTTTTGGCCACATGACGACCCATTTCATCCGACAGCAAACGGCAGCCGTCTGCTGGGTCGTCTCACAAAGCGCGAGCGGACGGAGAACGCCGCTGACGCTGAGCAGAGATCGTTGCGCACATTCAAAGAACACCAACGGATTCATCTCTTGGGTGGCATTGTTGTGCACTGTGGCTATAACCTCTTTGAAGAGGGTGGCGGGTCCTGTCCGATAGCTTCGTTAAGCTTCGAAAAGTGCTCTTACCCTCTGAAAAGCATGGCCGCTGCCTCATTCATTTACCGCAAACTCATGCACTTTGCCTCTAGCCCTCAAACCTGCATGGAGGATAGTCGTGAACGACGGCAATGCAAAGACCAACAGCCGGGGCGCTGAGCCCATTTGAGTCCATTGAGACAGGCGGAATAGCGGTAAGACTGAACTTTCATGCGCGGCATCTGATTGGCCTGATTGACCGGATAGCGCATCCGGATGTCTTAACCAAGCAGCTCTCGTGCAAAAAACTGCCCGAGGTGAGACGGAGCCACCTTGCGACGCTCATTGAGGGAAGATTACGTGCGAGCCACACACGACGAACGGCGACTGGCTCAAGGTGCATCTTGTGCCGCCGGGGGCTTCCTCTTCAACGCTAGCAACGCGGGCACGCGTCAGGCTAGCGCCACAAATGAGCCGATCGTTTGCCGCAGCTAATGCGCGAACCTTGGGGGTTGAAGAATTAGGATAACATGAGCCGTGCTAGCTAACGCGAGCTGCCCGCAGCGTGGATGGCAAGGCATCGCAAGAAGCAGGGATGGCAAGGATAAGGCTAAGCTTGCGGAGCGGACCTCCAGGTCAGAGACCTTATCTATTGGGTTCGGTGGTCAACTTGGTGCAAAGAAGAGCTCCGATCGCCTGCTCCGTCTCAAGAGCAGGGCGGAATGACGATTGATCGATCATCGACCGTCGCGTGCGCTACCAGAGCTCCGTGACGATGAGCTGCCCAGCCAGCTTCTGCGTCACAACGTGCTCGGCCTCTTCTTGTGTCGCAATCGAGCCGCCAGAATACTCCGGGTGTCGAAGCAGAGCTGAGGCGATGGCCTTCTTGACGGCGCGCCCCATGTCCAGACTGCCGCACAGGTAGATATAGCCTTCGTCTCGGAGCAGATGCCGCGCCACCAGATCGCTCTGCTCGGCCAACGCGTCCTGCACGTACTGTCAACAACGACAACAACGACAACAACGACAGCGCACGCTAGTATCGTGACCCCAAATGATCATAACAAAACATACAGCTACCACACGTACCCGCTTTGGACGAGCGCTGTCGCCGGAAAACGCAACGTGGAGTTGGTCTAACACGCCCGAGGCCTTTGCTTGCTGCAGTTCCTCTGCGTACAGGAAATCCACGCTCGGTTCGCGACAGCCGTAGAAGAGGTATGCTGGCCGGTGTTGGTGCGGCGAAGTGTCGTCTTCGTGCTCGAGGTCCTGCAGGAACGCGCGGAATGGCGCAATTCCCGTGCCAGCACTGATGAGCATGATCGGACGGTGGTCGTGGAATGGGAAAACAAACGAGGACTGGTAAAACGACGCCCGAATGGAGTCACCAGGCTTCAGCATCGCAAGATAACTGGAACACCGCGGCAGTGGAAGTACATCAGTCTTGCGGAGACCCAGCGTAATGGAGACCGTGTCCGGAACGAACTGCCGCGACGAAGAGACCGTGTAGTATCGCGGCGCATTGAACGGTGCAAACTGGAAAAACTCGGCGAAGCTCAGGCGAATCGAAGAAAAACGGTCAAAGATGTCAGCCACCGTCGCGTGCTGGTGAGGCCTAATGGAATGAACGGCAAGCAGGAATTGGTAAGCGAGGCGAGCGACGAAAGCGAAAAAGCTGATAGCTCCGCTTACCTTTCAGCCTGAATGGCTTCTGCTGTCTTTGGAGCCATCAGCGCTGCAACGTCGTTTTCATCGGTCGCGTATGCGGCAAGCCTGCGAAGAAAGCTGGGGCGGGGAGTCGAGACGAGGTCAAACGTCCATGTAAGCGCATCTCTTACAGTTCCCACGTGAGCAAACGGGCGCTGTTGAAGGCCTTGTTGCTGGAGCGAAGACTGCTTCTGATCGTCGGCTGCGGATTCTGCAAGAGACTCAGCAACGTAAACGACATCCGGGTCGTCTACGTGCAAGTGCACAAGCATGCGCTCCACCACCGGCAGGTCGTTTGGAACGTACACACCAATGTTCGACGCCTGCGAGCTGACGAGCTGCTGCTGATCGCCACGAAGGTGGAGGTCAATATGTCGCACTGACCGCCACGCCCCATCCGTCGTCTGGTGCGGCGCGCTGATCACATCGTTGGCTGCGACGCTAAAAACTGAGCGATCAGCGTCCGTGAGGAGCTGTCGTCGTGTATGGGATAAATCTTCGTCGTCTTTGCTGGCATAGAATGACAAGTCGTACTTGGGCGCCGGAAGCTCCAGCTTCTCTCTCTGATTCTGGCTTTGTAGACTGAGCTCGTACTCCAACAACTTCTCCTGAACAGCACCATACACACATCAGTGAGTCAATTACACCGTGTACTGCGTTCTGCAGCACCAACAAACCTGGTAGACTAGGAGCACGCAGTTGGGGCAATCCAAATGGCAGCACTCGTCGTCCTTCGGCTTAACTGGGGGCGTCAGGGGACCTACCGGTGGCACAAATCGCTCGGGCTGCACAAGAACGCAAATGCAGCAGCAATACACAGCAAGACGTCAATACCAATAAAGCTTGTAAATTACGCAGCCACGTAACAAGCAGAAAAGCGAAGACTCTGCACTCACGTTCTCCTTTCGTCGCTTGAGTGCCATCTCTCGCTCGAACTCCATGAAGGCGTCCACGCCGTCGCTCAAAAACCGCCTCTGCTCCCGAGGACCACGAGTGGCAGCTGGCTGAACGGACGACCCATTGGCACACAGCGTCGCTGCGTGGTACGCGCAGAAGCGCCCGCGGTGGAGCACGCGCGTCGCCAGCATGTGCTTGTTGATACTTGGACACAATTTCTCCACCACGTTGGAATGATAATTGTTCACGGTTAAGTACGAATTGGCTCGTTGCAAGTACGTCAGCGGGTTGCAGGCGTTTTATTGATGGGTGGTTATTGGGGCGGCTCCTGTGAGTGCAAGGCGCTTCAGGTAAGGAGCGAGATGGTTTCATCTCCACCGCGCGTCTCGCGGCGCCGGTCGCGCCGCACTTTAGCACGCAGCGCGAGAAGGCCCGCTACGCCCACCAGTCCCAGCAGCATGTAGCTTGCGATGTAGTCGGATGCGCGGAACCGCGCCTCACCGTCGGCCATCGTGTTCAGTAGACTTGCCGAGTGGCTCTTGTGTTTCTTCTTCTTGGGAATCTTGCAGTCGTGCTCGGTCCGCGGCTTGCGAGCGAACGCGAATGTACGGGAAAACTCCTCGATGGTGCACAAAGCTGCGGAAGTAACATGAGTAGACGACGGCGTCAGCACGGAGCAACGAGCAGGCTTAGAGTCGTCGGAGCAGCAAGACACGTACTGTCCTGGCATGCAGGAAGCAACTGAGGCTTTCCGTGGAAAATCATGCGAACGGCGTGGGACCCAGTCTTTGTCTTGTACACCTCAAGTACCAGCATGCCTGCGTACGGAGTCCAGGTGCGGTCCCAGTTCTCCTTCACTGAGGCAGCCATGAACGGCATGATAGTGGAATCGTGGGCTGTGGACAGGCAGGGGTGACAACGACGTTAGACACGATAGCATCGACACAAGGACACACATGTAACAAGCGCAGAAGCCCAAACGTACCCATCGTGACGGACAACTTGATTGCGTCGGGCTCGCCATTGAGTACACTGTCGAGGCGTGTGAGCATATCGTGAGCGAGCGGCTGCATGGCAACCTCTGCATACCACGAATCATTGTAAGTGAGGAAGAGGCCTTGGCGAACTTCAACTTCGTGGTACGTCTTGGTGAAGGTCTCTTCGTCCACCCCGTTCGGCAGCTCGAGATCATTGCAGCGAGCTGTGCTAAGGCACTCGAGCACGGATCCCCAGGAAAAATTGCCGACAGTTTCGTTGAAATGGTGCTCGATTTCGACGGTGGCAGGGTCGCGGAGGTGGTCCCAGAACGCCGGAGATTCGTTCGCCAGCTCTCCGACGTGCTTCATGAACGGGCAAATGTTTTCGTTGGCGTTGATGTAGTCCACGGAAATATCCGCCACATCCCACGAGAGCATGCGGTGGAGCTCAAGCGACATGGTCCCGTCAACGGGGAAGAGTCCGTCGATTAGCGCTTGGCCAGAGCCCAGAGTTCTCTCTTGGTCATCGCTTCGGAGGTAAATCTCACCCAGTTCGATGTGCTAAATGCTCGTAATGAAACAGGTTAGTAAATCGTCAATTGCAGTCGTGCAGGTGCTGCAACGGTGACGCACCGACAGGTTGGCAGTGGTGAAGAGCTTGAGCGGGCCGTCGCCTACGTAGGAATCGCGCAGATGCCTGTCGTTTCGCTCAGCAGGAGCAGCCGTTAGCAAAGGCGACAGCTATCATCATTGGTGCAACTGCATCAACGCACTGTCCGTTCGTCTTGTGCTGTTGACGCCCCAGTGGGAGCAGCCCGCCAACGACGCAGTCGCCCTTGAGGATGTTGTGTCCGTCCATGTAAGACTTGCGGTACAAGCGTCCAAATCCTTTTTCGTGGTCCTTCGGGTTGACATCCTGCGACTGTATGAGCGGAATGCAATACATGCACAAGGCGTCAGTACTGCAACTACCACTTCATCATTCCCAACGTTCAAGCGCCGTTCGCACCGAGACGGAGGTGGTGGTGCATTTCCACTCGGCGGCCATGGGGTTGTGTTTGGGCGAGTCCCAGCAGAACAGCTTGGAGTAGGGCGCACGCGCGCCGTGGCGGGCAATGATCTGCACCTGCTCCAGTGAGTCGACGCGCTGCGCCTGCTCGGCGGTGAGCGGCGGGATGCGCGAGGCGTCTATGCCGTCCATGGCGTTGCAGTAGCGGTGTGGCGCCCAGCCGTCGTACGGGCCGGCGGCCACCGCCGTGGGGGCGCCCACAAGCGCCGCGATCAGACCAGCAACACGCATAGTTCTTCGTCGTCTAGATGAAGCACTTGTTCGAGCGTTAATCTCCCTTTGCCGAGCGTCTGAGCAAGTGGAAGGCCGTTGAGAATCTGCAGAGGATCGCGAGAAGACAGCCGTTACGCTGCTTACGTACCCGTGATGTGTGGTACACACTATTGCGTGACCTACACCACATCCATCTGCGTTACACGGATGATGTTCACTTGCGAAGCAGCCTCTCCCCATCCTTTACACGACTCTGCCGAGAGAAGGGAGGCTCGCGTCACTGCGATCACGCTCGCCCAAAAGCCTTCGATCCGCCATGGAGAGCGGTTCCGAGGACGAAGAATGCGCCGCCGTGCTGCGCGAAGAGCTGCGCGCCAGGAAGCAGGAGCTCAAGCAGATGCAGGATGAGTTCGACGAGTACACGCAGTCGAGCCACGAGCTGGAGCAGGAGCTGGAGCAGGAGCTGTCCCGCGTGGAGAAGCGCAACACGCATTTACTGAGTAAGAACCAGTACCTGGAGCGCGACCTGACGCTGGCGCGCGGCAAGCTGGAGGAGGCGCTGGGCCAGACGCGCCAGTTCGAGGACGAGCTGCAGGCCACGCGCGCTGAGCTGCGGGCGGTCGTGCAGGCGTGTCGCAAGCTCGAGCAACAGCAGGATGACCTGGAGACGCAGGTGCGCGTGCTGCAGGCCACCGAGGCTGATCTGCGCCACAATATGGAGCGCGAGATGGAGGAGAAGGTCTTCCTGCTCAGCGACCAGGAGGAGCTCCAGCGCGAGCACGAGCTGGCCACCGAGCGTTTCCGTACCGAGATCATGGACCTGAAGTCGGAGCTCTACGCGCTGCAACAGAAGTTCGAGGACGCCACCACAGCGTCCGAGGCGCGCGGCTCCTTCTCGGGCAACGACTCGATGGCTACCACGCGTAGCCAGTCGGAAGACGACGAAGACGGCTATGACTCGAGCTACAACGACAACTCGCTGCGCCATTCGACCGTACACGAGCGGGACGAGATCAGCCGCGAGGTGCTCATCGAGTCGCTGCGACAGGAGATTGAGGCGCTGTCGACCACTGCGCAGGACGAGACGGAGGCCCGCGCCGCTGCTGAAGCGGAGGTGCAGCAGCTCCGCGAAAGCCTTGCACACATGGAGGCTATGGAGGCCGAGATGACGGACATGACGGACGAACTGATCGGAAAGTCCCAGGAAATCCGCTCTCGCGACGAGCAGATCGAACAACTGCGCGAGTCCCTCGTGAAGCGGCAGTCCGAGCTGGCGGCAGCTAGCGATGGAGGCATTGAGTTCACGAACGAACGCGAACGCATGCAGAGTGAGCTGGACGACAAGGACCAGATGATCAGCAGTCTCAAGGAGGAGCTGGAGACCGTCAAGGCGCAGTACGATGATCTGGCGGATAATGAGCGCCAACTCAAGGCTCGAATGGAAGAGGAAAGCGAACACTTGGACGGATGGAAGGGCCAAGTCGAGACTCTGAAGAGGAAGCTGGAGGAAAACAAGCAGGAGAGCAGTGAGCTGGAAAGGAAGCTGCAGTTTGACAAAGGGGAGATCTCGCAGAATCGCAAGGAAGTGGAAGAGCTGACCAACTTGAACGCAGACCTCCAGAAAGAGCTCGACGAAGCGACGAAGCGGACGTCCGAGCTGGAGCGCGCATCAGCGCTGTCAACCGCTTCCACCGTGTCGTCTGTCTCTGACAAGGACGTGGTGGATTCGAAGCGGCTCGTGATGGAAATCCAAACGCTGCGGACGTCCATGAAGTCGCTTTCGGCGGAAAACGCTCGGTTAAGAAATCAAGAAGGAATCTCGTCCAGCGTGGCCCCTGCGAAGCGAGTATCGGCAGACGTGCTGCAGGTGAATTATACGCCTGAACAGCTCGCTCGCAAGTACCTGTCAGAGCGAACGCGTAACGCATCGTTGCTTTCGCGGCTGCAGACTGTGTGCGGTAACATTCAAGTTTTCTGTCGTGTTCGCCCCGTCATCACCGAGGAGTTGGAGAAGTCGTGGGGCTCCAAGATGGCGGTTAATGTGGTGAATCAGTCCGACTTGGCTGCGATGGATATCAAGCCTGATCGTGCGTTCGCTAGCGATTCCGACGGAAACATGGTGAGCAGTGGGAACATGGAATCCTTGGCGAACAACAGCTCGTGGAAAGTGTTCACATTTGATCGCATTTTGGGCCCGGAAGAGACGCAAAACGATGTTTTCCGCGAAGTGGAGCCGATCGCCCAGTCCGTGGTAGATGGATTCAAGGCATGTGTTTTCGCCTATGGACAGACAGGCTCTGGTAAGACGTACACTATGGAAGGTACGCCCAGCGACCCTGGCCTCAACTACAGGATCATCAGCCACTTGTTTCAGTCGGTTCAACTGCGCGGTTCGATCTACACCCCTGAACCCGAGAGCAACGAGGACGAGGATGACGAGATGAACGGTCTACATGGCGCTGTTGAGTCGTCCGTTTACCACGTCCAGGTGGGAGTGCTGGAGATCTACAACGACTCGTTGCGCGATTTGATCAACACGACCAACCCGAAGGCGCTGGAGATTCGCCACGATTCGGCGACGGGAGATATCGTTGTGCCTGATCTGACGATGGCGACGGTCTCTTCTCCGCAGCAAACGATTGACGTGTTGCGGAAGGCGCAAACCAACCGAGTGACGGGGAAAACGAACTCAAACCAGCACAGCAGTCGGTCTCACAGCATTCTGATTGTGCAGATCTCGAAACGCCGACCTGAAAGTGACGAGGCGGACGCTGCCGACTTCGACGCCGAGGAAGAAGGCTGCGGCAAGCTCTATCTCGTTGATCTGGCGGGTTCGGAGCGGGTCAAGAAGAGTAACGTGAGCGGCGATATGCTCCGAGAGGCCGCTCACATCAACAAGTCCCTTTCCGCCCTCGCCGATGTGATGGAGGCGCTGGACAAGAAGATGGCGCACGTCCCGTACCGTAACTCGAAGCTCACGTATTTGCTGCAGGATGTGCTGAACTCGTCGTGCAAGACAGTGATGATCGTGAATGTTGGCCCGACGATTGAGAATGCGAGCGAGACGTACCGGTCGCTTCAGCTGGCGGAACGCGTGCGAAATATTGTGGTGGGCCGAAACCAGATTGTGAAGAACAAGAAGGACATCCTGTCTGCCAAGAAGGCCTTCGCTGAGCTCCAGTCCCTGAAGCAGCAAATGCAAATCTCCAAGAGGAAGTACATGCAGTCCCAGCAGTCTGTGGTTGCTCTGGTAAGTCGCTGTCGGTCTGCTTTCCACGCGAGGAGGCGGTTGTTCTCACGTCCCGGTTCCGATGCCTCCTCTCCCTCAGAAACGAGACCAGAAGAACCAGTCGGAAAAACAGTCGTCGACGCTGCAGAACCGGCTTAAGGCCTGGGAGACGCAAAACGAGAGCCTGAAGACGCAAAACGACTCCCTGAAGCGACTTGTGGATGAGCTAAGTAGCCAGCTCAAGGCCGAGCGAGAGACGAAACAGAAGGAGGCGGAACAACGTGAAGCAGCTCTGCGCTTGCTCCGACAGCAGAGTGCCAAATCCCGCGTGTCTTCATCGCAGCAAGAGGCACAACAGCAAATGCTCCAGGAACGGGAAGAAGAGATCAAAAAGCTGCGTCAGTTGCTGACAGAAGCTCGTCGACGGAGTACGTCTTCGCTCATTCCAAGGCTGCCATTAACGTCGCCACCGATGAAGAAGACGAAGAGCTCTCGTCCTGCGAGCTCACCCGGCAATAACCAGCAGGAAGGGGATACCTCAAGCTCCACAGCAAGCTCGAGCGCCAGTCGGACGACGAAGACGCGCACGGTCGCCCGCAGGTCGGCCATCTCACGCTTGCAGTCGGGCACTGCATCGATCAATGGGACAACGCCGGATCAGAGCTTACTAAGTAACAAGCGCCCCAGCTCAATGGGCTCAACGAGGTCATCATCCACGCGGACTAACAGCAAGCCGAAGTCGGGAGGCGCCTGGAAGTAACTCAGGCTCGCCGTAGAGAAGCTCTTCAGATTGCAGTCGAGATGCTTGGAGGCCTGAAGGGAAGGGAAGTGATCGATCGAAGACCACTAACGTAGATCGTCCAGTGAGTAAATGGAACCAAGTCGCAGCTCATGAAATCGACGAAGCGTTCTTTGATGGTGTACGGGACTTTGACGCTCGTGACACTAACACCCGAGGGCTACAATCTATGACGACATCGAAGGCTGACGAGAAGAGGTCCCTGTGCTACCGTTAGCGTGTGCACTGACAGGATGCATCGCCACGTTTGTGTAGTCAGCCAGGCACCGCAGCACTTGTCGAAGCAAGCCCTTGTGTTGACTTACGCTGTCAAACACGTGCAGTAGCTCGAAGAGCAGGTCCTCTTGAAGCTCAGTGGCGGCCTCTGTAGCCTCACGATGCGTCGGGGACATGAATCCGACAGTCGGCGGGTTCAGGACACGATCCAGTACCTCGCTGATCGCAGGCTTCACGATGTCGTTGAACGCCTCGTCTTGTACCCCACCGTCGTCTTCGTGCTCAAGTTCATGCACCGCAGCTGCCATAGCTGACATCGAATCGAGCTCGGAGGTCGTATTGGCACTAGAACTGGAGGTGGCCGCATAAGCGCCTACAAGGTGCATGTCTTCACCAGTTCTTGACCCCGGAGCGCCCAGATCGCTGTGATTCATTCTTACAGCCGCTTCTGTCGCTTCCGCCGCTGCCTCTTCAGCTTGTGCCTTCAACTCTTTCTGGAGACTCGTAGACGACAAGCGGATGGTATTGAAATCCCACCCGCTGCCGACCGACGCATCTCGAGCATGGCGTTTGCCACTATCCCGTTGGCCGTATGACGGTAAAGTGTCGTCGTCGCGACCGCCGCTCAGAGGCGGGCGATTGCTGCTGCCGAATCCGTTCTCGACACGCCCGTTGTTGAACACCGTCGCTCTCTCGTCCTCCTGAAGATCTTGCTGCTGGTCTTCAAGTTGGCTTCGATCCAAAAGCTCTGTAAGGTGCGATATGTGTTTGGCGGAGCGGATGAACGGGTGCTGTAGTAAGTCGGACGCGGTTGGTCGATCGTGCGGGGCCTTCTGCAAGCAACTAGACACGAAGTCGACGAACCGGGTGGAAAAGTTCCCTTCTAGCACGGGCGGGTCCATGGTAGGGATCATGAATAGCACTTTCATCGGATGAATGCTGAAGCACCACAAAGCAAAGATGGTTAGAATAAAGTGTTTTCGTCTCAGTAAGAGCATCAGCTAAGGCAACGTACTCGGCAAGCGGGGGCGCACCCTTGGCCATCTCGATAGCGGTGATCCCCAGCGACCAAATGTCCGCCTTGAAGTCGTACTCCGACTCCTGGATGACTTCGGGCGCCATCCAGAACGGCGTCCCCACTGCCGTGTTGCGCTTCGTCATCGTCTCGGTGATTTGTCCTGTCACGCCAAAGTCCGCCAGCTTCACGTGGCCATCTCCACTCATCAGCACGTTCGCAGCCTTGACGTCGCGGTGGATCTTCTTCTCCGAGTGCAGATACTCGAGGCCCTTGAGCAGCTCGCGCAGAATAATGGCGATAAAGGCCTCGTCCAGCGGGCCGTTGCGCATAATGTCAAGCACTGAGCCGCCCGACAGAAACTCCATGATGATCCTGCATAAACAAATACAAGAGGACACTATCAGCACATACGTCCACTGCCTATGAATAAAAGACCCAGATCACCAACCACAGCTTCGTGCCGGCGATGAACGAGCCCGAGTACGTCGTTAGCTGGTCGCACGAGCACTGCGACAACACATGGATCTCCTGCTCAACGTGGCACAGCATACAAAACGAGAGAGGAAAGAGACGACGTCAGCCTCCCCAGCCACCAAGAGCAGTACTCTGCTGTGCTTCGCACCTGCTGCACATCCTCGATCTCGTCGGCCGCAGACTCCAAGTCAATGATCTTGACAGCGACCACCTCATCCGTCTGTATGTTGATCCCCTTGTAGACTTCCCCAAAGGCGCCGCCGCCGATGCGCTCCAGCAGCTCGTACTGCATCGTCGGGTCCAGGCTGCCGCTCATCTCGAACTATGCCTTCTCCACATGCGAAACCCGTTCAAGCAGCCCCTATTCATTGGCTAATAATAACAAATCGCTAATTGGCTTCTAAATTTTCGCGCTGTCAGATAATTCGCCCAGAAAATGAGCTATCACTTTGGCGTCGAATGTACCGGTATGCGTAATTTATTGTTATTATTTATTTCCGGAGGCCCGCGTTTCGATTTCTACTAAGTTTCGCGTTCGTGGAGCCGAACGTAGTGCGTCTCGAGTTTCTGGTACTCGGCCTCGAGGAAGGCTTTGCGACGGTCGGCACTGCCCATGCCATCCAGCTCCTCCGTGTGCAGGTGGAACAGCCGCTTCTTCACCTCTAGTCGGAACTTCTTGCGCTGCGCCTCGTCGCGTGGGGCTACGAACGCGAACTTGCGCGCCTCGTAGCACGTCTGCACCTGCCGCTGCGTCAGCTTGAGCTTCTGTTGCACCGCGTGGATGTCGGCGGTCGTCAGTGCTGCAGTGCCACGTGCAGTGCCGCCGGCCTCGGCGCTTTCCTCAGGTGAAAGCGAGAAGAACCCGTTTGCGATGCAGTTCTTCAGGTCCACCAGGTCTCTCAGCTGCAGGCAGGACAACAAATGAGCTCTTCCGGTCCTAGAGACGTAGAAGATGCAAGAGCTACGTACGCTGGAGAACGCTGGCACGGGGTCTTCTACTGTGAGCTCGTATACGTGCTCGTTCGCTACTACTTGCGCATGGATGCAGTGCACCAGACGCTCGGCGTGACCTGCGGATCACGTTTCTGGTTAGAGACCTGTTTAAAACGTTAGCGACCAGGCGCAAGCAGGCACCCACCTTGCCTCTGGTATGGAGGGAAAACGAGCGCCTGGCAGATACGGTGCGTCTCGTTCTGGTCGGGTTTGCAGTATGCAGCTTTTCGCCCAAGCGGATTGAAGAACTTGAAGACGGTGATGAACCCCACAGGGCGGAAAGCTCCGCTGCCTGCTTTTGCTCGTTCGTAGATCATGTAGAGTACCCACCTTGGGTCGGTAACGTCAACCGCATCGGCTCCTGTTTTCAAATGAAAAGAATGTCAGACGTCTTCGTGCCCTTGGAACGCACACGAAGCCCCACCTTCAATGAACCATAGTGAGAGCGTCTGCAAGTTGACGAGGAGCTTCTGGGCTGGGTCGTTCTCCTCCATTTTACACTCATAGATTTCAAAGAATCGCTCAACAGTTTCCCCTTGTTTTGCAGATGCCTTCGTCGTGTACGACTCAATGCATTTGCCGGGCGGACCGGTGAAGCATGCCGCCGCCTCGCGAAGGGCTGCCACAAAGGCGTCTTTATCTTGAACGAAGCCCTGAGGAAGTGACGGCGTTAGCCTTGCCACAACATTTGCTGCACTGCAACGACACATATAACCACAGGTTAGCGGCTACAGTAAATACTCCCATGCTTGCTATCAGCAATTCGACTCACGTGTTGTCCTTCTCCTTGAACGAGATTTCCAGCAGCGCGCTGAAATCGAACCCGTTAAAGGTCACTGCCATCTTGAGACCTTCGTAGCCGTCCACGATTTCGTCCGTGCCGAACGCGTGGTACGTGAATCTGGGAGTGAACCACTCAAGAGCTTCAACGTGGTCGGCGTCCGTTGCTGCAGTCGGTCAAAGTAGTTAGCTCTCAAGCGCAGCGAGGCGAGAAAAAGGCACAAACAGTGCATACCGATAGCTAAAGACGTAGCTTCGTTAGAAGAGATCGATTTTTCGAAGCGAACGCGCTTCACGACAGGCTCGTGACTCGTTGGCAGCTCCGATAACGGCGCCGGTCGCTTGTGTCCTGGTAGCGCCATGTTGCAATTGCTTGTTTTTCACCGCACATCCTTGGGGTGTACCACATATGATGGTGTGACGTACACAAATGGTGGCGAGCCACACATTCTGAAAAAAATCGACTGGCCAGCGTTTGTTGTTGCTTGACGAGCACCTGAAGAACGCCACAACAGAATTTGCAAGCTGACGGTGAAGTGACTTTGACGAAGAAGAATGTCGACCAATTGTTGTATGTCTATACGTGTGTGCATCTCCGTTGGAAAATAGTATGCTCGCCAACTTAGCCTTGGGCGAGTGTAGTCGTACGACGGAATAGGGAATGACTCGATCATGGCGACTTTAAACCAAGGACAGACTCTTTTGTGT
>KV730329.1:713-19646 GCA_000500225.2 Phytophthora pinifolia
GCCTAAGCATTGAGCTCAGTTGCCATCCATCTCGAAGCCTACACCTCGTGTGTGAGCATTTCCAGCGACGGTGGCGGCGTCGAGTCTGCAGTTGATGGCGGGGGCGTCGGGTCCCGATCAAAGCCAGCCGACTCGTCCATACGATCAAAGCCACTCAACTCGGGGCCACCCTTGGCGTGCGTCATGCACATGCCCAGACGCTGCGCCCACTTCTCACACCCGCGCACCGTGCACTTGGCGCCGCCCCCGTGGCGGCGACACAACCGCTTCAAGTGCGCCTTCTTCTCGCATCCAGGCACGATACACGGACGTCCTCCGCCGTGCATCTTGCACCGCCCATGGCTCTGCGAAGCTCGGGTACAGCCATTCTCCGTGCATCGCGAGCCGCCTCCATGGCGGATGCACAGGCCGCGACTCTGGACGCTCTTGGTGCAGCCCGGATTCGAACAGCGCTTGGACCCGCCGTGACGCTTGCAGCGGTTGAAAGCTCGAGCTTGGCTCTTGCAGCCTTCCACGCAGCACAACTTCCGTCGGTCGGGCGAGAACTTGGGCTCGCGCGCAGTGGCCATCCGAGTGAAAGGCTCACTGAGTCCACTCTCTCGTCGAGCAAGGCCAAGTAGAGCGACTGGCGTACTGGCGTACGCGGGAGGAGGGGTGCAAACACTCGAGGCTTCTTCACCAGCGTAGTTGCCGACGGGAAAGTTGCCTCCCAGGAATCGAGGCAGCATCGTACTATCAGTGGGTGCCATCGGCGACGGGTACGCCATGTTGGACGGTAGTTCCGAATCCACTCGGTCTCCTACTACGAGCTGCGCTTGGCGTTGTTGGACGGCGCCGAAACTTGCCGGCAAAGACGGCACCGGGTTGTGCACGCTGTAAAGGGTGGGAATGTCTGCAACAAAAAGCAACCACGTCGCATCAGCACCAACGACTCCAAGGATGCCTTCACGGAGGCTCTTACCTTCCGAAAAGTAGTCGGACGGGCGAATCGTCGCTGGCGGCATGATGGATGCCGACGGACTCGGCATGGACGGGCGATACAACCCTGGTGGGAACTCGGGAAACGGCGTCGGTCCTTGCTGCTCCAGTAGCTGCTGTGGCATCGGCACAGCAGGCGAACTCGAGCTGCTGTCCGCAGTCTTCTTGCCCGAGGTGAAAGACTGGAATTCCGTCGACTCGTCCAGCTGAGGCATCCCCGAAGCCCTCACAAGAGGCTGGAGCATCACGCCACTGTTCCCTTCATTGCCGAACGTGCTGCCGGCGTCGGTCTTCACTGGGGAGTTCGCTCCTTGGGTCATCATGTCGGTCACATCAGCGAAGCGGTCGGCTTGGAGAACCGTCGGGTACGGCCGGCTTTCGTCCTCTTCGCTTTCGCAGTACGGATACCAGTGTCGCGGTGTGACTTGTTGCGGAAACGCCAGCTGATGGTGGGGACGCGGAAGGTTCCACTCCATCCCGGGTCAGTTGCGAGCGCGGCACTCTTCCCAGATTCCAACGCACGTTGACAGCCCCGTGAACTCTCTTGAACTCGTCTAAGCGAGACTAGCGGGAGGGGGCGACGGGAATTCGGCCAATGTTCTCCACGAGTGAAATCGCTCCGAATTCAGGGCGGTCGAGAACCTTTCTCATACCAGTTCGTGCCCAGAAAAAGGTGAGCGACCATACTGGTTCCTATGCTAACAAACACAAGTTATCCCAACAACAAAAACAGGTTAGAGACTCGGCCAATTGCTCCTCGTGTTCGTGTGCGACTGTGATCTTTATGGGCGGGTCGAGGAGGCAAACGAAGACGGTGTTCCCACCCCTTTACGACGACTTGGCGGCGGGCTTGGCCTTGAATGCAGGCTTTAGGCTGCGCGGGATCGTGAAGACCGAAACGCCCAGCACGTTCTTGACCTCCCACACGACGGTGATGACAACGTGCACGTACGCTGCGAGGGAGAGGAAGAAGAACTCGCGCACGATGAGCTCTTCGTTGATGGCTTCGTACACGCCTTCCATCATGCAGAAGGCGCAGTGCCCCGCCACGTAGAAGATGGGCACCAGCGTCTTGCGGAACGGGTGGTACTCTTCTCCACACAAGTGAGCCAGCATCAAGTGAAGCTAGGCACACACACGACGCGGTGAGCCTTTCGTCGCCAACTCTTTGACTACCTGGAAACGTACCACGAGTTTGCTGTTCAGCAGCCCCAGCATCCACAAGAACATGCGCGGGTGCGTCGAGAAAATGTCGGACGGACTGGACAGCGCCCATAGTACAGCCAGCGTGTTGAGGATGAAGAAGGGCAGGAGGCGCGTGAAGGCCACCAGAACGGAATCCTGGTTCAAGCGCACAGCGTGCAGCGCGTTCTTGACACTAGCAAAGGCAGCATTAGTCAGCACTGGGCAAGGCCACCGGATCACCCCCATACAAGAACGTACTTGGCCATCTGCGTGAAGCACGCGCTGATCATGGTGACGATGACAAAGAGCGAGTTGTTCTGCACGCCTTGGAGCAGCTCCTGGCTCCAGAAGTCGACGCCGACCGCCGCGGTGAAGAGCTTCAACGCAATGCCAATGAGAATGCCTTCCGTGGGGCCGTTGATGACGGGCAACTCGAGCGAGCCCGAGTAGTACTCCTCCCACGTGGCGAAGATGAAGACAAACTGCGCGCTCATCACGAAGCCGAGCGTCCTCCACGTCGTGCCCATTTGCAGGATGCTGGCCATGGTCATGGTGCCCACCGACACGTTGAGTGCATCACAGCCATGGTCGAACAGCAGTCCCAAGGGCGACGATGAGTTGGTACGGCGCGCCTGCTTGCCGTCCAAGTTGTCCAGAGTCTGATACGCGAAGAGCGCAGCCGCAGCGAGGACCAGGGCCCACCAGGGGGCGTCACCCTCCAGGAAAGGGCACAGGAAGACGAAGAGCGTGTGCGATCCGCCCACGAGGAGCAGCCCGATGAGCGTGATGAGGTTGGGCGCCAGCCACAGAGGCAACAGCTCCACCAGGAAGTTGTTCATGGGCGTCAAAACGTGCTTGTAAATCAGCGAGTTGTCGGCGCCGTGATACTCGTACGTACGCAGCTTCTCCGAGCCTTCCTGGGACACGTAGTTGCCAAAGTACGTGGACTTGCCGTCGCCCATGGTGCGGTGACGCACGCGCTGCTTGAGTGCGTGGAGCTGGTCCTCGCTGGTGGAAAGCGGCTGGAATTGGGCCGTGGACATGGCAAACGGAGCAATAGATTGCACTACCGAAGGTGGCTGGACGGACGTCGGGCAATGCGCAACGGCGACGATAGCGGAATGAATGAGAGGCGACCCATTGGGAGCGGTACGAAGTAATCACCCTGCTATAACGGATGGATGAAGTCATTTGCGAGAGCGGATAAGCAATCGTATTGATACATTCACTATTTAGATCTGTTTTGATATAATGAGCTCTCTTGTAATTGATGCAGCTGGTTCACTTTATAATTGGGTATGTGCTGTCACAAGCATCGGCTGATGCCTCTGCCGGCTTTCTGGATTGGTTGAAAAAGGATGCTGAGACAGTACCGTACATGTGTGTGTACCACGCTACTTTCTTGGGAAAATCTCATCTTTCTGAACGGCATTGCTCTTCCCCCATTCCATGCAGCTCCGTTCTCGCGTCGTCCCCAGCCCCATGCCGCCTCCGGCCGAAGAACCAGCCACTTCTGAAGCCTTCACGCCTCGCTCCAGTCGTCGAGAACTCACGCCATTGCGCACCCCACGCATTGCCTTAAACACCAGGAAGCGCTGTCTCATTGGCAGTGAAGACGAAGCTGAGGAGGCCAAGCGCCGCCGCTTCCTGCTCCTCCGGGCGGCCTTCGGGCCCGAGGACCGCGTGGGCGAGTCCAACTGGATCACGGGCTCGTTAATCGACCTGATGCTCTGGCACTTCGCTGGGCTGTACCCTTCCGTGCGCTTCCTGCCCACCGCCTTCTTCCACCTGCACTTAGAGGCGGCCAGTAAGGCTGCGGTAGGGCCTCCCTGGCGACGTAGACGACGACCGCACCACCGATCTAAGAGAGATTACCAGGTGCGGGACGTCCTGGGACGAGCTGTAGACTACGACAGTGAAGAGCCGCTCGTGTTCATTGTGAACGTGGACCGGATCCACTGGAACCTGTTCCGCGTGCAGCTGGAGCCCACGCCGCGGCTGCAACTGTTCGAGCCCATGGGCAGACTGGCGTCGCGCTCGGGCATCTCGTTCCGGTCGGTGCCGCAAGCGGTCATTGAGTGGCTGGACGTGTGCTACTCGCAGCACAAGGGCTGGCTACAGCGCACGGTGAGCGCCATCACCAACAAGCAGCAAGTCAGTGGCTTCGACTGCGGCGTGGCGTGTCTGCTCTACGCGGACAAGTGCGGTCGCGGCCACAGCGGAGAGGAGATCAACGACCAGATCGACCAGCAAGCCATCACGAGCTTCCGCAAGCAGCTGCAGACTCAACTACGGGACGAGATCGGCGCTTAGTTGGAGATGAAGGTGAACGTCGGGGAGGGGGAGAGCAGAGCAGATCAAAGGCAAGAGTGGGCTGTTCGGACTTGCCTTCGCAATTTAATATTATCTTCTCACATTGTATACTGAAACGACGCGGTCTCTTGGCTTCACTGCTCGCAAAACTCGTGTTCAGTTCGTCATGCACTTCGAATTGATAATGAAAGTAGGCAGACGTGACAAGTTTCTACTTCAGCAGGAAGCAAGAGACTGGAGCTCGATCATTCAAGACTCGCCAGGCTGAGCCATTACTGCTCTCGTTTCGGTGCCCCGCAAGCTTCAAGCTGTATGTAGCGAGAATGATGGAAACTGGCATGGCACGGTCACTTTCGTGCTCGGTTTCGAGGCTGCTTTATTTTCAGCCGGGGCTGGCCCATCGCTCCCAGGCAGAGCGGAATCGACAGCGAGGGAGGCATCCCATTTCGTTGATTGAGACGAACCGTCCCCCACCTGCTCTTTTTTGGTTTCTTGGTTTCCAAAGGCAGTTGAGGACGAGGAGGTGACGTGGTTCGACGGGCTCGCGCACCAGTGGAGCCGTTGTGCCGCGCCTCAGGTGGGCCTCTCGACCGAGGGCATTGACGCTTTCGGCCTGGCCAAGCCAAGCGCAATCCCAAGACGGTATTTTCGGCCATGGTCTGCATCGAGACAAGTGCCTCGCACTTCGTGATCAGCCCGTCCGTTGGAGGCAGTGCAAAGGGGTTGGATCACCTTGCCAAGTTCCGAGTCAACTCCACCTGCATCTCTTCAAGCAGGAAGAGGCGGCTCAGCACCTCCGGCCAGGTCAGCAGCACTATGGGTCGAGATGCCGTGGCTCTCCCCGGAACGACCGCGCAGCCTCTTCACCACCAGTACGAGGCGCGGTTTTCCGGGATCGCGGATGAGAATGGATTCAGCCATGGCAAGACTCTTCCTCACCGAACCATCAAACGGTATGGCGGTGCTTTGATTCTCTTGTGCGATCCCTTCTTGATCTCTTGACACGTTTTCCATGATCCGATCTTACAGATCCAAGAACATCTACAGCGATCGCTTCATTCCGTCGAGGCTCACCACGAAATTGGACACTGGATTCGGGCTCACAGCAGACTCACCGCGCCAATGCAGCAACCAGAACCGTGATCACACTGCCAACCGCGGCTCGGCTCCAACTTCGGCACCTGTCGGCACTAGCGCTGTGGATAGCAATTCAAAGAACGAGGCCGGGTCCTCGTCCTCGTACTCGATGATGCTGAAACGAGAATTGCTTGGGATGCACTCGCCAACTCGCTTGAACTTTGGTGGCGGTGGCCAGGCATCGACGGCTTCCAGCTCGTCTAGTCACGAGAGCATGAGTGCGATGTTCGATCCGCGGTCCACGTCGTGCGTCCGCACGTACAACGGCAGCACGGCGTGCATCCGGCCGACTAGCTCCTCGTCCAGCAACCTGTTACGGTTTAAAGCCCCGCGGCAGTCCCTGTACGGCGACGTGAAAACGTTCATCCCCCACTCGGGACTCACCGACTCGACGCAGCGGTTCCTAGGCGCTGGCTTGCACGACGGAGAGAATGGTCGTCGTCGCATTGCTCGCACCCCTTTCAAGGTGCTGGACGCGCCGTCCCTGCAGGACGATTTCTACCTCAACCTCGTGGACTGGTCTGCCACGAACGTCGTGGCTGTAGGGCTCAGTTCGTGCGTGTACCTCTGGAGTGCCTGCACCAGTAAAGTCACCATGCTCTGCGATCTCGGCCCGGGCGACTCCGTCACGTCAGTCAGCTGGAGTCAGCGGGTAAGCCCGCGGTCCTCTCGCCGTACCACTTCATTGTTTCTCATGGTATTGGTCGTTGATTCCGTACAGGGGACACACCTGTCGGTGGGGACGAACAGCGGCCAAGTGCAGATCTGGGACGTCAGCGCTGGCAAGAAGGTCCGCACTATGACGTACGGCCATCTTGAATTGCTCTTGTCCACGTGGCTGGATGCTCACGCTTTTCCTTGTCCTTGTTTTCTTGAAACAGCGGCCACTCGGCTCGCGTGGGGACCTTGGGGTGGAGTGGCCAGTCGTTGGCATCAGGAAGTCGGGATCGAACCATCTTGATGCGCGACTTGCGAGCGCCGGAGCCGTTCCAGAACAAACTGGCCGGCCACAAGCAGGAGGTGTGCGGCCTGAAATGGTCCTTCGATGGCCGGCAATTGGCCTCGGGAGGCAACGACAACAAGCTGCTCATTTGGAACGTGCAGGCCATGTCCTCGAGCGTCCGCGGAGACGCCACGCAGCCTTTGGCGCGCTTCAACGAGCACTCGGCCGCTGTCAAGGCCATCGCCTGGTCGCCACACCAGCACGGCCTTCTGGCTTCCGGTGGCGGCACCGCTGACCGGTGCATCCGCTTCTGGAACACGCAGTCGCTGACGGCGCTGCCGTTCGTGGACACGGGCTCGCAGGTGTGCAACCTCATGTGGTCCAGGAACGCCAACGAGGTCGTGAGCACGCACGGCTACTCGCTCAACCAGATCATCGTGTGGAAGTACCCGAGGATGACCAAGCTGGCCACGCTCACGGGCCACACCTTCCGAGTGCTATACCTGGCCATGTCCCCGGATGGCCAGACGATCGTCACGGGCGCCGGAGACGAAACCCTGCGCTTCTGGAACGCCTTCCCGAGCACGAAGGCCCAACGTGGCAGTCGGTTCGGGACGGACCTGATGCTGCCGCTGAGCGTGGGCAGCGAGATCCGATGAACGAACGAGGCCAATGCACCGCCATCATATGAGGACAATATCTAAACATTTCTTTCATTGTGGGTTCTCTTAAGTCCGCTTGCCGCGGCCTCGGCCACCTCCCCGGCCACCCCCACGGCCACCTCCCCGGCCACCCCCACGGCCACCTCCCCGGCCACCTCCACGGCCACCTCCACGGCCACGGCCACCTCCACGGCCGCCTCCGCGACCTCCTACACGGCTGGCCGATTTGTATCGCTTGTCGCCTCCTTCCTCATCATCACCGCCCTCGCCGTCTTCATCACGCGAGTAGCGTCCGCGCTTGATACCTGTGCCGTTGGCAGCCTGGTCCTTCATCTCGATCGTGGCGATCCGCTGCGCCTCGTTCACACGCTCGGACATGACCAGCACCGTCTCCTCCTCGCACGGGTACGTGTCCAGCTTGGTGCCCAGCAGGTGCTCAATGCGCTGGTACAGCTCCACGTCGTACTGCGTGACGAACGAGATGGCCACGCCGGCGCGGCCGGCACGGGCCGTACGCCCGACCCGGTGGATGTAGTCCTTGCCGTGCGTGGGGATGTCGTAGTTGATGACCACATCGACGCTCGGGATATCCAGACCACGCGAGGCCACGTCCGTGCAGACCAGTACGTTACGGGCCTTGGCCTTGAACTTGTTGAGCGCTCCGAGGCGGTTGGGTTGCGACATCTGGCCGTGCAGACAAATGGCCTGGAAGCCCAGGTTGCGCAGCATGAGCGTCACCTTCTGCGTGCCGTTGCACGTGCTGGCGAAGATGAGCACGGACTGGCCGGCCACCTCGTTGAGCACGTAGGCCAGGTAGCAGTCCTTGAACTTGGCCGGGATGAACAGGTAGTGCTGCTTGAGCGTCTCGGGCGTGGCGAACTTGTGCGTGATCTCGACCTTAACAGGGTCTTTGAGCGACGCGCGCTGCAGCTTGCGCACCTTGGACGTCATGGTGGCACTAAACAGGTACGTATTACGGTCGGCCGGCATGAGCTGCACGATCTGGTTGATTTCCTCCTCGAAGTCCATGCTGAGCATGCGGTCAGCCTCGTCCAGCACGAGGAACTTCATCGTGCGCAGACTGAAGCCTTTGGTGTTCTCCAAATGGTCCACGAGGCGGCCGGGCGTGGCAATGACCACGTGCGGCTTGCGGGCCAGCGCTACCTGTTGCTGCATCATGTCGATGCCGCCCACGACGCAGGCGCACTTAAGGCCAATGGAGGCGCCAAGAGCCTCGAACTGCTCGCCGATCTGGTAGGCCAGTTCTCGTGTGGGGGCCAACACCAGAGCGTACAGCCGCTGCGGGTTCTGCAGCAGGTTCTGCAGGATGGGGATCACGAAGGCGCCCGTCTTGCCTGAGCCCGTCTCGGCCAGGCCGATGATGTCTTTGCCCGCCAAGCCGTGCGGAATGGCCTCCTGCTGAATCTTGCTGGGCTTCGACCAGCCCACGGCCGTGATGGCCTCGCAGATGGACGAGTCCACACCCAGTTCTTCGAAAGTCTGAGAACCGCTGAAGCCCTCGCCGGCTTCGTTGTTCTCGTCGGCCGGAGCTTGCGACGCCATGATCGTCAAGTAGTTGTGTTTGAAAGTGACTGGGCAGTTGACTGGAGCGTGGGCTACGAGTTTTTGGGAATGTATGTACATAATCCGGGATTTTGGGTATACCCAAAAGTTGGTCTTAATCACATATAGCGTGTGCCACACCATGACGAAATACACGCTTGCTATTGGCTGAGACGACCTGTGGAAAGTGATATTATGGAGGTTTGGAATTTATGGTGTGTCGAACACTAAGTTGTAAACTTTAGCACAGCCAGGTTTGGAATTTGTGGTGTGGCGGACACTAAGCTGTAAACTTTTGCACAGCTAGCCCCATTTCAGCGCGATGTCTGGTGACGAGCATGTGAAGCATTCGTGCCACACGGCAATTCATCTCCTCAAGAAGAATTCTCCGTGACGAACATTGTCTTGTTATTGTGAACGCTTTTCGCGAGCCGTCTGATCACCGTGGTGGCTCAACAAACATTGTTAGCTCACTTAAAAGTTGGATTCGGAGGCAGAAATTTCGTTTTCTGCGGTGGTTGAAGCGCTTTCGGGGGAAAGGGACTGCAAAGCGATCAGTAACGAGTTTTTCTTTTAGATCGACACCTCAGTCTGGGTATCGACAGTAGGAATGTCTGCCGCTCTGCTCTCTGTCTAGCGCTCGGCGACGGTTGAAAGACCGTGGTGCTTTTACGAACAGTGTGGCAGTCGAGCCGTATATACTGATTGAACCTTCGTGTTTTGAATGCTGAAGAAAGTGAATGTTCACCAAGCGTAATACTGCAGATACCAGAGTGACTTTCGTTTATCGAAGCTTTCACAAGACTCGCCGTCGACAGAAAATGCCAAGTCAATTCTATATGTCTAAGTTCTCTCCCTCCTACACAACGTTTCCGGCAACTACAGACGCAAACATCAGCGCGCCGAACCACTTGTTCGACGCGAACCTCCTCTGAAGGTTGATGGGATCGTCCAACTTGGCCGTATTCACCTGCCATGCCAGCTGTGCCGCTCCCCCTGTCATCCCCAGGAAGAACGGCCAGTCGAGGCCAGCCATGTACCCCGCTGTGCCAAAGCCCGCAATGGCAGCGGCCGAGAAGAAATTCAGCACGGGCTTCGTGTTGTCACCAAAGAGCAACGCAGTAGACCGCACTCCAATCTTGATGTCGTCTTTCTTGTCCTGGTGGGCGTACAGGGTGTCGTACACCAGTGTCCAGGCCACACCGCCCGCGTACAGCGGCAGCACCACCGGCCACTCACACGAACCGTGCACCGCTGCCCAGCCGAGCAACGCGCCGTAGTTGAACGTCAGTCCTAAGAACGCCTGGGGCCAGTACGTAAACCTCTTCATGGTCGGATACGCGGCCACCAGAGCGAGTGAGGACGCTCCGAGACCGACACTGAACCAGTTGAGCTGCATCAGCACGGCCAATCCGGCCGATAATTGGCCAGCTAGGAACCCCCATACTTGTGGGTACGTGAGCTTACCGGCCGCCAGTGGCCGCTTGTTGGTGCGCTCCACCATCTTGTCAAAGTCCTTGTCCCACATGTCGTTGATGGTGCAGCCGGCGCTGCGCATGATGAAGGCCCCCGTGCCGAATAGTGCAAGTAGCTTGAGGTCAGGTAATTGGCCGGCCGGAGCGGCCATGGAGATGCTCCAGAAGCAGGGCCACAGCAGCATGAAGGTGCCGGCGGGGCGGTTGATGCGGGAGATCTGGACGTACGGGACCATCCACTCGGGGCAGTGTCGCTCGGCCCACGTGTCCTTCTCGATTTGAAACGCATCGGCCTTGGGTTGTACAGTACTGGGTTCGTCTTGGCCATTGGTGAGAGGCTTGAGGGGCGACTGGGGGGACGAGGAACGGCTGAACCAGGATGTCTGAATTCCGGTGGACGTGAAGGGGATGCGATAAGTGGACGGGCGGACGACAGACGCAGATCTGGCTAAGCGAGCGCTTCTAGTCCGTGATGCAGAGGAGAACGAGGGGTGAAAGGCCGGTGAGATGCAGCGAGGGCTGCCTGCAGCGCGCGAGATCAGCAGACGAGCAGCCATGATGGAACGATCTCCGCTGTCCGCACAAATTCAATTCTGACGGTTGAATGCAAAAATGTTATTTGGCGGAGGGATTGGTGAAAAATGAAAATATCTGCTGAAGAGAACTTGTCGAGCTTGGTACGTGATGCACCCATTTACGAATGTGCACGGGCAGCACAGCCCCACATTCAACTGTATAAACACGATCCTGAATGTAGCGCAACGTTATCGATGACGGCCGGCAACTATCCCTGCTTTTCTAGGCTTCGGAGAGATGTAGCGGACTGATTCGCAGCCTTCGACCAGTTAGCGATCTCATGTGTTAATAACCATTGGTTATAGCTCGAGAGCTGCAAACGACAGAAACTGTGCTGCATGGGAGAGACTTCAAAACTGTTTCAAACGGCACAGTCGAAGCGCTGCTCGTGTCCTATTCATGGAGGTCGTTTGCGATGCACGGAAAAGTGCTGTTGTGCTTGGACGCCTTCAACTTCGACGTCGGTCAGCAACAGATAAGCTTCGCTTAGCCGAGCTGGCACAGCGGGTTTGGCGGGTAAAAAGTCGAAAAGCGCGGGTAAAACGAACCCGTTCAAAAATGACGTACCGTAACTGTCATTTACATAAGTACTCATACACTGGTCGTGCCAGGAAATTTGGAATACTCGATTGAGCTCTCTGAATCTGACCCTGACGACCCAAATTATCAACACCACAGACGAATCTACATGTAGAACAGTCCAAAGTGTCGTCAAGTAGCATCGTCTCGTAGTTTCCTCACTCCCCACTTAAGTTGGATAGTACCGTAACTGTAATCGAGGAAAGTACTTGTACCGTAACTGTAATTTACTAAGTTGCTTCGACACTTTCCCTCCCCAAAATTCAAACTGCGCGTCAAGCAGAACCAAGGAGACCTTCAAGCTCAAGCCTAAGACGACCAAGACAGTGACAAAGCGTTCAAGACGCCCATTGCACCTCTATAGACACATAGCCGCCGCGAGTAGTAGCCATAATGCTGGACACGAACCGCGGAGGCTCGAGGCCCCTTCGACATGACGCCGAGACGTTCCGCGTGGCGGAAGAGCTCATCATGCTTAGCAGCCGAGCGGCGTCAGCCTCCTCGCTGGACTCCCAGCCCGATGACTCGCCCTCTAATATCTCGGGCTTCTTCGAACACGTGAGAGCGAAGAGATAAATGGTTAACTATAAAATGTCAGAGGTGCTAAGGTTTGGCGCTGTCTGCATTAGACGACGAAGCCCGAGAGAAGAGCGACGAAAGTGAAAGTGAAGGCGAAGAAGACGCGTTCGCAGAGGTAAATAGTGTTGAGGACGAAGGGGAATGGCGTAGCAGTCAGGATTTCGTTTGACGGAATGGGTTGGATTTCTGGTTGTTGTAGAAACCACCGCACGTCAAGTTCGCTGGTGATTCAGGTATGGATAAATGCTGTCATTATTGCTGTTGCTGCTGTAGTGCTGACTATTGTGGTTTTGGACGCTTGTGATTGCTTTAGACGAAGAACAAGATGCGGTCGTCTCATGGAGCTGCGCATAAGAGCAGCGATCGAGACAGCATTAAGCGAGAGCTTGCGGAAGTAGCGCCCGCCCAGTTTGCAGTACGTTGAGCGATAGATTTGAGTTTTTCATTGTTTAACGTGTGTATTATTTTGCTGATAATAGCAGGACATCATCAACTCCCGCTGTGACGTCTCCCATACGGAGCTTCTGAAGGAGCACCGTGTCCGCTTCCGCCGCGTCCGTCGGAGGTACGACTAGCAGAAGGAAGATGGTCGAGTCTGTGGAAAAGAATCTAATTCTTATGGTTGTGCGTGTGTGTGTATGTGTGTGTATTTCCTTTGTATGGTATGACTGCAGGTGGAACATCGAGCAGCGAACCAAGAAGCAAGAGTACCTTTCCCGCTTCCACGTGCAAGGCATCCCGCTCGTGCAGCACCTCGAAGCGCTGACGCACTGGCGGTAGTGGAGCCACAACTATCTGAGAGCGTTCCTCCCCTTCACGAGTTCTTAATACGAGCCAAGTACTGCAGCCTCACGTGGCGCGTACGTCGAAATGGGACCGACTGAAGTAAACTACCGAAAAACAATTCTGACTTGACAAGTTTTTGAATTCCTCCTGCTTTGAGCAACATTTTGGTGCTTTTGCTGCTTGGGACGTGGGGGATTCCGCGTACGATGCCGTTGTGCGAAGCTGTTTGGATGCACCACGAGCAACTGTAGAACCGCTATATTTGTTGTGGTGATGGTGCCTCCAAGTTGAAGAGACCGTTTGCATAGGAAGTGGCAAACTTCAGCTTCGGCGACGCCCATACAGACGCCAAGAGAAAACGGTAATCGGATCCATCCTTGTGTAAGATTTCCTGGACTGGTTAAGAGTGGCAAAGCGCCGCCGATTCAAGAAGATTACTTCAAGCTCACGCCAGCCGCCCGGTTTTTGTCGTGCATGCCATTGGTGCTCGTCGTGGTCAGCCCACCCATGGCGTACTGCCGGTAGAGTTGGGAAGAACGGCCCAGACCAGTAAGCGTGCAGGTCTTGAGCAGAGCTTCGCACAGGAGCTCGGCACTCGACCAAGGTTACCGGAATCCGTGCAGTTGTCACATGCAATTTCCGGTCGTTTGACTTGGCCCCAGAATGGTTGCGTGTCTACCGCACAAAACCTGGCCCGTCGCTGCGCCCATACAAATTCTGCGCTTTCTCACTTTGTTCTCCCTTGCCAAAGCAAAAGGAAACAGCGAGTGGCGGAGCCTCAAGACAAGGCCACCAAGCGCAAGAGGGCAAAGCACCTAAAGCGACAGGGGTACTGCACGGCAACAACACGAGGTGCAGCCCGCATACAGCGAAGAGACAGCAGCGGGTGCAGGACAAGACGGCGCTCGAGATCGCGGCCAACGAGGCGCTCTTCGGCCAGACCGGAGGCGGCGCCGACGAGCCGTGGGTTCTGGGGCTACCGTCCACGAGCAGCAGCGGCCACAACAGCAACACTGGCGCCCAGTGGGGCGTGGAAGACGGGGCGGCCACGCCCGCCTGGTACGGCAACAGCAACAGCTCCGCACAGGCAACAGCAACTAGCGGAGATTTTTTCACTCGGAGTGGCAATCACAATCCGCGCAGTGGCAAAACTGGCGGCGGCAACTCGCATAGAGCGAAAGGGGGCGGCGACTCGTTGCCTCTGGCAGGCGCAGACGCCCCTTCAATGGGCAACTACGACCACCTGCGCATGCCAGTGCCACACCGTATCGCAGGCCAGACACAACAGGTTTCACAGGTAGCAACAGCCACCGGCACGACTTTGCCACACAGGATGAAGTCGGCACCGGTTTCCAGTGGCAACAGCTCCAGCTCGGGGTCATGTTTCCACCACTTCCTGGAGCGCAACAACAGCAACAACAGCTCCACGAACTCGCTGCTCTTCAACCCAGGAACGAATTTCTTGGAGACTCAAGTGCCCATTAATACGCCAGGAAAAAGGCCACGACCAAGCAACAGCAGCAGCAACAACAGCGGCAACATGAGCTTTTTGTCGCCCATCGGATTTCCATCTCCGCCGTCATTTGAGACAGATCATCCATTGCCAGATTTCAATACCAATTGGGGATTCAATAGCCGAAACGCGACGAGGACAAGCAGCTCGACGTCCAGTGCTCCGGTGTTAAGCAGCAGTGCCATGACGACCACCAGCCATAGTAACGCGAATGCCACGACGACGTCCAGTTTGTCGGCAATTGGGTCCGGGCTGTCGTCGCCCAATGGCGCGTCGATGTTTGCGGGTGTGGACTCGTTTTTGCCGGACTACGACTCGACACTGTATAACCTTTGGAGTGCCCCTACTGGCGGAGTGATGGGATACGAGACGGAGAATGAGGCAGCACCAGGTCAACAGCAACAGGTTCCGCCGCCCTTGTATATGCCTCCAGAAGACGAGCTGAAAATGGACTACCCGCAGCTTTCGGAGTTTAAAGAGTTCAATCAGGATCTGGATTCGTATCTCTGTGGCGACGCCATGGACTCTGGTGGTCCCTCGCCGACCACACCACTTGGCACGACAACAGCAAACAGTTTGATGAAGATGGATCATCTGGTGACGGCAGACAGGAGAGCAACAGCGGGAAATGGGTTTGGACGGAGTGCAGCTGGAGGTGCCAACTCGACGGGTGGGAACCGAGAGCCGCAATTGGACAGGTTGCTCGCACCAGCGACTACGACTGCTACGACAGAGTACACCAAGCGGCACGACTCGATGGGGCTGGATAATACGAGTTCACGCGCAGCAAAGAGATCTCGTGCAGCGTATGAAGATTCCTTTGGAGCTGCTCCTGTCAGTACTGGCGTCATGTCTGGGTCTAGCACAAGTACCACTGGGACCTCGTTTCGGAATGCACCGATGACCACGAAAGTCGAGCCGAAGAGGGCGATGCTATCGCTGGGCTCTTATCGCGGTGGGCAGTCGTTTCTAATGCCTACGGCCACTGCGACGAGCCAAGCGGCAGCACCCTCGAGTGGAGTTACGACGCCGAAAACAATAGTCACGTCGACTGCAGCGTCGGCCATTTCAGACTCATCCACCATAAAGACTACAAAGCGTCCACGCAGCCGGCAGTGCGTCTTTCCAGGCTGCCAGAACAGGGCGCGATCTCATCAAAAGTGCAAGAAGCATGGCGGCGCACATCAGTGTGTTTTCGAGGGATGCACGAAGAACAGTCAAAGTCGTGGCCTGTGCATCGCTCACGGCGGTGGTTCACGGTGTACGAAGGAGGGCTGTTTGCGCGCGGCTCAGTCAAAGGGCCTATGCAAATCGCATGGTGGCGGCGAGTCCTGCGCTGTGGAGGGCTGCAAGAAGAAGGCCCATCTGAAACATTTGTGCCGTACCCACGGTGGCGGTGTTCGATGCAAGTTTGACAAGTGTGCCAAGTGGGCACAGCGCAAAGGGTGGTGCATGGCACATGCCAAGGAGTTCGAGGCAACATGATGGAGAAAGCCAACATGCAAGCTTGTCTTCGGAGGAGTTCGTTTACCTGTGAGTCCACCTGCTCGAGGTATGTTGTGGGGCTCTTTTCAGTTTATTTCTTATTGGAACGGGAGGGGATGATCTATTATGGACAGGATAAGTCTTCACTTTTCCAGTCTCACTATAATATAGCGGGATTTTGTCGCATCAGGTGTTCGCGGACATCTTGTTCCTTTTTGCATGTGAAATTTGGAAATTGGGTCCCGAAGAAGTGATCAATATCTCGCATGTTGCTTTTTGCCGATACTTGTTGGTTGGTTACACTCTCGTCGAGGATCTTACACGTACATGTAAGCGCTTTGTGTGGCATCTGTCACTACTTCCATGCACAACGCCCACACTTACTCCAAAAATATGAGCGCATCAGGTATCGCAGCCTGCAACTCGTGGGGAAGGTCGCGCTCTGGGCTTCCTCCTGCGCGTGTCTGCTTCTTCTTTCTGCCATCTCCGGGCTCCTCTCGTGCACGCGGTCGCTCTGGACCACCGCAGCGGCAGGATCGCGAGTCGCCCTTGAATTATCTTATAAGTAATTCAAAATGCCTTGCGGTTGCGTCGCACCCATAGAGGGCGACCCCATCCCCAAGCTGTCAACGGACGACGGAGCTGGGCTGTTACCAGGGCTCGGTAGACTCTCGTCGTCGTGATCGGGATCGTCGTCAGTGCTAGATGGAGACAGCGGCGTGGGATCAAACAGATTGTAGAGCTCCGACCACGGTAGCTCGTCCGTCGACACCACACGACGCGCGGGTTGTTCCTCTTGGAAGAGCTGGTGGCTCTCGAGGCCGTCTGGAATCTGCAGGTGGTCAACGTGTAGCTGTCGTTGCTGCTGCTGCTGTTGCTGTTGCTGATTGATCTTCATCTGCTCGGTGAGCTGCTGAATCAGTTGCTGCTGGTGTCGGAGCAATTCTTGCTGCTGGCGCTGATGCTGCTGGAGTTGCTGGTTTTGTTGATTGATCAGTAACTGCTGCTGCTGGCGACTCAGGTGTTGTTCTTGCTGCTGCTGCTGCTGTTGCTCACGATTCTGGCTCTGGCTCTGGCTTTGGCTCTGGCTCGGCAGCATGCCTCCATCGTTCATTAAGCTGTCAAGCCCCCTGTAGTCAAATCCCGACGATGCACTGTCCACCAGGACGGAGGACAACGGAGGGCAAATCTCCATTGGACAAGAGACGGCCCCGAAAATGTTCTCCATCTTGAACGGCGGGACATCCGTCATCGGCGACGTAATGTCCACAAAACCACTGGACGTCGGGGGTGTCGCCGATGAGACGCTTGGGCGTCGACCATACGGCATGTCTGCCTTCGACGGCGACTCGATCGGCGAGTCGGTAGGACAGCATGACACAACAGTCGACGCTGGGGAGGCTGGGGGCTGGGGCATCAGCGCGCGAACAGAAGGTGAGGCCGCCCCCGTTCGTGCTGTACGCTTTCGCTTCAAGTTTCGCTCGTCCGCGGTCCCGTGGTTCTCGAACGCTTCGGTCTCGGGCTTAACGGTAGCGTGACTGGCTCTCCGAGAGGAATAAATGGAGAATCCGTCCGAGCGCAGACGCTCGAGGCAATACATGTAAGAGCCCATGGGCTTCATGAAGAGAACCTCAAGAACGTGCTGCGCATCACTGCCCGAGAGTCCCTGGCCTCGCGGGGCTGTCCAGCCATAATGCCACGCCTTGCACTCGGCGTTAAACTCGAAAATTGCCGACTGCGACGACGTCTCCATGGCAGCACCACGCAGGATCCCTGGGAACAGCGGATTCATCGGGTGCTGCTTGTCGCGAACCCACGCCAGCACGTCCGTCTTCTCGATTGTCTGTCCAGGGAAAACCTCGGGTCCTGACACCGTCCGGTCGAAAGTGCCCTCGAGGTTCAGAAAGCGCGCGAAGGCCAGCACGGCCGGGCGCGTCGTCTGAATGGGGCAAATCTTCACGCCGCCCGATTCCGTCACTCGACTGACTGCGACATGCACTCGGATCGAGTCGCCGCAGAAGCCCGAGCTCACGTGGCGGCCATTACGGCAGCATGGGAAGCAGCGCAAGTTCTTCTGCCCTCCCTTCTTGTTGTTGCGCTGGTATCGCGGCCTGAAGAGCTGAAAGTCCTTGGTCGGCGCCACAAATGACGCGCGCACATTTAGTCCGTGCGGATTCTCGCACGAATCGTTGCAGCATGGGCCAGGCACACTCTGGTAGACCAGACTGGCGTCTTCCTGGGGGTCTCGCCCCGCATGGGTTTCGTGTTGCCGTCCGACTCGATCCACGTGCCGAAACCCGCCTCAATCTGGTACGTGGGCGGTTCCAGCAGCAGCGAGTCACGCGCTGCTAGTAGCTTGTAAAAGTCCACCCCGCTTTCCACTGTCGACGGATAGATCTGCCTCATAGCCTGCAGCCCCGAGTACTTGACCTGGTATCAATAAAAAACGAACAAATAAGTTTTCATGAGGAGCATGCCTAAATAATAGAAGGCTCCAATCAGGTACGTACGATGGACGTGTAGGTGAACTCTCCGGGCGGCGGCCGCACCACGCAGGTGGACACGTGGCCCACGGTGTGCGTGCTCTTGAGAATCATGCGCAGCAGGCGCTCGAACTCCTCCACGTGGCGCGGATCGACGCACATGCGTGTGACCATCACTGCCTGAAATAAGACAATAATACACAAAGGTCAGACTTTATCGTCCATAAAGTGTCCGAGGTGATGAATATCGGAGCACAGATGCAGCGGCGCGCACCTCCTCGTCGTCCTTGATGTTGGTAGACTGCAGCACCTCCTTCAGCATGCGGAAGGACAGAAAGCTGCGCGTGAGCTCGGCGCTCTTGGCCTCTTCGTCCCCCATCTTGCCTCGCTTGTCTGAGCGCGCTTCGTTCTCTGTGTGGGAGTGGTGCGTAGAGGGACCATCACTCTCAAACCACCCGTGATGACTGTTCAACTCGTGATAGTGGATATTTCTAGATAATGCGGGACAAAGCGTCGGCAAGAAAATAAATTGCGCTATAATAATAGATCTGATCGACCTGTAAATTTAATTTCTTCGAGAACTGCACACGATATAGGTTTTGAAGAGCAGGCGGTTTTATGTGATTATTTCACTTTGGCCAATCACAGCACCGCATCTGTTGAACTTTCAATAGTA